>VCAZ01000091.1:1682649-1947808 GCA_005784505.1 Bagarius yarrelli
GCAGCAAGAAGCTAACTACCTATTTGGTAGAAAGGCACACTGCATCTAATGGACTACAGGACTACATGCACATTATTAAGAAGACTGAATCGCAATCGCAATATCTGTCGGAAAATTCGCAATTCGATATTTTCCCCTAAATCGCACAGCCTCACCATGGCGCATAGTAAAATTTAAACAATTCACTTTTTTAATAACGTTCAATAAAACGTGACAACGTGAAAGACAAAGTTTATTGTGTAGTGTCCCTGGAAAGACCCAGCCCAGAGAAATGCAGAGAGCCAATCAGATTGCAGCCTTTAAGATTCTGAGGCTCATAGCCAGACAATTTTACCCCCAACATGATAATAATATTTTTTCACTCATTTGCAACAAGAGACATAAAACTATTTTTTTGTAGGTAAGGTTATTTTACAAAAAGTTCGGTCACTTCCTCAGTTTAATTACTGTTTCCAGGTCATGAGCAGACTGAGATACGGCTTAACTTAAGACAGGAGGGACAACCCAGCTTTACAGGAGAGCTGTTAGCTTTAATTACCTCAGAGCTAATTACATCACAGGAATCGGTTTTATGCGTTCAGGATTTTATATCTCTGTAAGTAGCTGTTTCTCTAAAGTCAGAAGAATAAGAGAGAGATAATGGGAGAGAAGTGCAGAGAAAAAGAAAAGAGAAGGAAACGAGAGAGGGAGTCGGTTTTATCTCGTTTTTATAGCTCATATGCCTTCACACACACACACACACACACACAGACAGCTCGTGTAGATCAGTGGAGGGAAGAACTGCTTTCATGGTCTAGATCACGTTACTTTTTCCATGCCCTCATACTCATGTCTCTGTGGCGCAATCGGTTAGCGCGTTCGGCTGTTAACCGAAAGGTTGGTGGTTCGAGCCCACCCAGGGACGTGGAGACTTTTATATAAAAAGCTGGGCAACTTGCCAAAACAACGTGTCCTCCTAAAGAGCTTTCAAATCCAGCAATTGTGACCATTTTTTTTTGCTTTAGCACAGATCATGCTATACCAGGAAGTAGAAAAAGACACCTTTAACGGGCATCAGAAAAACCTACACATGCCCAGCAATGGGCTTGAACCAAAGACCTTAAGATTAAGAGACTTAAGCTCTACCAACCGAACTAGCCGTGTCCTCAGTACAGCACTGCTGACCTTAACTACCCTCTGCCACCCTATGGCTGGTCGACAGCTTATATGGTAGGTGTGAACTGGAAGGGATACAGTGGCCCAGCCTCAGGCAGGTCTCTGTACAGGTAGTATGAATAAAATTTGCACATATTACATCCGCCATGTTGAAATTGTCATGTGACCTATGACGTAACAGCAGCGTGAATTTAATTCCACAAGGAACAATTTTTTTTTATTTAAATACAATTTAAAGCACTCGAAAACTGTCGCATCGCCGCTTTTCACATCTCTCCCGCGGCCTTATGGGATAGCAAAGTGTACATCGTATGCATACTTCAAAATCCAGACAAGATCATCCAGGAACTTTTTGTAGGTTTCAGCTAAATTAAACACACACTCACCCTGCGTGTGACGGTGGGGTCGCGCTGAGCTTTGGAGATCAGATGCCCCAGCAGTGTGTTGGTTCGTAAAAAGCGCAGGCGGATGTTCGTAGCCTTGGTGAATTCCTGCAGACTTGGAGAATAGGCGAAGTGTTTGGATCCAGGACGACCATTCACCAGAGACACGAAGATCTGAAAGCACAGATGATGATAAGATCAACATTTCTAGATAAACTGTTGTAGAACAATCACTACATAAACATGTCACACTTTTAAGCATTTTTTGATTATTATTTTTATTTTATTATTTTTTATTTTTTATCTATTGATTCACTCACCTCGCCGTTTTCTAATGGGACGATCCGTGAATACTCTGTGGTACAGATCTGATCATCGTCTCTCACAGTTCTGCCGTTCGGCTCCTTCCCAAACCTCTCAATACAATCCTGTTTCGAGTCTAAAGCAAATCCAATAATAGTAATAAATATTCTGCTTTTATTGACACACACACAGAAAACCACAGTTTATATCGTTTTAGTTCAAGCAGTCTGACTGTTTCGAGCTGTAAGGGTTCTGGTTCCGGTTTCTTCTTTTAAGGTTCTTGTTTCGTTTCCTGTTCTTGTCATGTTTGTTTCTATGCTTTATGTTATAATCATGTTTAATGTTTGTTTTGTTTATCGTGTTTAATGTTTAAATTATATTCATGTATAGGTTAGTTTTATGTTTTGTTTTGATTTGATTATATGATGTTTGTGTTGTTTATGGTTTATGTTCCATGCTCTTGTTTTAAGTTTGTTTATGTTTTGTTCTTATTTTATGTTTATATTATGTGTTATATAAGTTTGTTTTAAGTTTATTCTTTATGTCTGTTCCATGTTTTATGTTTATAGTTGTTTATGTTTTATGTTTTGAGTTTACGTTTACTTCCGGTCTTGTTTCCTGTCACATGATCCCCTTAAGTCCTTGTGTCATGTGCACACACACTCACACTCACTCCTATGGGCAATTTCGAATTACCAATCAATCTAACATACATGTTTTTGGACTGTGGGAGGAAACTGGAGAACCCGGAGTAAACCCACGCAAGCACAGGGAGAACATGCAAACTTCACACAGAAAGGAATCGAACCCAGGCCTTCTTGCTGTGAGGCAACAGTGCTACCCACTAAGTCACCGTGCTGCCCAATTTATTTCATTATTTGTGTATTACATCTATATAGTTTTCCTTTTTTTTTTTACAGGTGATTTCTTTCTTAATACTAATAATCATAAAATATTTATTTTATTTACTTTACATAAAAAAGTATACAGACTTTAAAAGAACAAGACAGTACAAATAAAAACAGTATAAAATAAACTAAAATAAATGTCTAAATCACTGATATGCAAGTCTTAAACAGTGAGTTTTAAAAGATGCTTTAAACTTAAAATTATAATCATTTTCTTGTAAAAGTAGCAGCATATTTTTCAAAAATTGATTATAATTATAATTTTACTTTCATATGGTCTGAGTTGTCGCATTACTCTACGGCAACCTCTATACTGAATTATATATAATATTATTTAATTATATAAAATTCTTAATTTTACAATAAATTTACCAATAAAAATGTTTTTAATTATTAAACAATTTAAAAATTAGGGTAAAACATTTTAGAAAAAAAAAAACGTTGATAAGAATTGATGAACACTGACTTACGTGCAAAATACTGCCAGGGCGTGAAGGTCCTCCCGTGATCGACGGAGCGCTCGAGCACCCACAGATCCGGCCGTGGCGAGTTGGCAAACTTCACAATGATGTAAGCCACATGGAAAAGCTGGAAATAAAAGGCATTCAGTTGGGTTTATCTTCTACAGTCATTACCTCACTTGATTTAGCTCATCTTTTCTCTGTAAATAAAGCTGCGATAGGATCTTAATCTCTCATTTCTTTTGCAAAGTTTGTTCGCCGGAGGTCCGATTACATAATGTCTACATCAGATAGTTTCTATACCTGTGGAAGATCACCGTGTTTTTATTTGTTTGCCCTTGTATCAATAGTTATTATATTTTATTGCTACCTTGGATTAAATATTCAATTCTTGTCTAATTTTGTGCTAAGTCAAAACATAGAAATATCATGGCGGTACTTTACGGATGTAATTCAGAAAAGAACAGAAACCAGTGCTGAGACTCAAAATACAGAACACACCCCCTACACATCCACTGCACATCCCCTACACATCCACTGCACATTCCCTACACATTCCCTACACATCCCCTGCACATCCCCTACACATCCACTGCACATCCACTCTACACATGCTCTACACATCCACTACATGTCCACTACTCATTTCCTACACATCCCTACACATCACATCCACTGCACATCCCCTACACATCCACTGCACATTCCCTACACATTTCCTACACACCCCCTACACATCCACTGCACATCCCCTACACATCCACTGCACATTCCCTACACATTTCCTACACACCCCCTACACATCCACTGCACATCCCCTACACATCCACTGCACACATCCCTACATATCCACTGCACATATCCACATTCTGCACATACCCCTACACATCCACTGCACATTCCCTACACATACAAATTCACTCACACACTTTCCCCCCCTACATATCCACTGACACATCCACTGCACATCCCCTACACATCCACTGCACATTCCCTACACATTTCCTACACACCCCCTACACATCCACTGCACATTCCCTACACATCCACTCACATCCTACACATCCACTGCACATCCCCTACACATCCACTGCACATTCCCTACACATTTCCTACACACCCCCTACACATCCACTGCACATTCCCTACACATTCCTACACATTCCCTACACATCCACTGCACATCCCCTACACATCCACTGCACATTCCCTACACATTTCCTACACACCCCCTACACATCCACTGCACATTCCCTACATTTCACACACACATTTCCTTCCACACATTCCCTACACATCCACTGCACATCCCCTACACATCCACTGCACATTCCCTACACATTTCCTACACACCCCCTACACATCCACTGCACATTCCCTACACATTTCCTACACATCCCCTACACATCCACTGCACATCCCCTACACATCCACTGCACATTCCCTACACATTTCCTACACATTCCCTACACATTCCACACATCCACACATGCACATCCCCTACACATCCACTGCACACATCCCCTACACACCCCCTACACATCTCCTACACATTCCCTACACATCCACTGCACATCCCCTACACATCCACTGCACATTCCCTACACATTTCCTACACATTCCCTACACATCCACTGCACATCCCCTACACACCCACTGCACATTCCCTACACATCCACTGCATATTCCCTACACATTTCTCACACACCCCCTACAAATTCACTACACATCCCCTACACATTTCCCACACACCACCTTCACACCCACTGCACATCCCCTAAACACACCCCCAAAAGAACCTGCCACTATCCCACACACAGAAAATAGCAGAACTGAGAAACACAGCCAGTGATCTGCATGCGCTCTTGGATTTCCATTCTGTGTCACTGATGGATTGGTCTGTGTCCTGTTCACACCTGTGTGTTAAGAGGGATGGCATGCATACGTGCCGTCACACTCGAATCAAGGGGTGTGTGAGGAGACATGTCAGCTACACAAAGATTCCTGAAATAGCGTAACATACCAAACACAACCCCCCTACACCCCCTTACACACACACCCAACATGCCATCACTCATGCCATGACACACAGCAATGACTTAAAAGAATCAAAATATGATAAGAATTTATTATTTTAAAGCATTTGAGTTTATAATTCTAAAATATTAGGGAAATAAAAGGTTAAATCTGTAGTTAATGTATTTAAAGAAATCTTACACGTGTTTTTATTTTTATTTATTTATTATTTATTAATAAAAGAATCTTTAGGTTTTACCCACATTTAACATTTAATAAGCTTTTATCCAATCAGCATAAACCTTTTCATCAGCACTGTATTATAACATAAAGCTCGCTCAGAACCTTCTGTGATTTCATGTTCGGAAAAAAGTGCGTGTGTGTGAGTGTACGCTTCACCAGTCCAGTCCTGCATGCAGCAATGCGAACACAATACAGATGAAACAACACACACTCCTGCCCTAACATGCGCAGACTGAATAGCACAGGCCAAACAGTCCTAAATCAACTCCTTTTGTTTGTCACTGCCTCACACCCACATTCGCGGGTCTTGCAGTGTGTTAGGTATTAACATGTCCGATCATCCGTCATGTCGGGAGTGTGTGACAGCGAACTCTAAAGCACACGGTGCACGTATTCACTTCTTTTATCATCGTTTTCTTGTCCAATTTAACTGCAGTATTGTTAGGATTTGAACAGCGAGACATCACAAACCGCCACCCCCGCCGTGACCAGAGACTCGGTTATTAACACACTCCGGAATCTTCAGGTCAAAAGTTCAGGACGTAAATAGTAGTTTAAATGCAGTTACATTTTATTTGTATTTTTAGTGAATCATTTGCCATGTTGATTAAATGAAGAATCAACTATTTGACTCCTAATGGACTCGATTCCTATTTGAACTTATTCACTGTCATTTATCGATGAGAGTCGGTTTATGTTTCAGATCGCTGGTATTCCTGTAAAAGACCATCTTTTTCTTTTAATAGTTAATTTAAATGGCGTTTTATTTATTTTAATTAAATCATTTGTCAGTTATATTGAATGAGGAATCAACTATTTGACTCCCAATACAATCGACTGCCAATTAACCCAGTTGAATTTAATCACTGTATTTAAATGGCTGCTATACCTGTAAAAGACCATCGTTTTCTTTTTATTGTTAAAAGTTTAAGTTCCGTTTTATTTATTTATTTTAATTTTTATAAGTGAATCATTTGTTAGGTATTTTAAATAAATAATTAACTTTTTGACTCCCAATGGAATCGACTCCCAATTAACCCAGTTGAATTTAATCACTGTACCAGATGGCTGCTATACCTGTAAAAGACAGACGTATTATTTTTATTGTTAAAGGTTCAAGTGTCGTTTTATTTATTTATTAAAATTTTTTTTAAGTGAATCATTTGTCAGATATTTCGACAGTTATATCGTATTGGTATTGGCCATATTGGTAAAAGAGGCAAATATAGACACTAAAGTGACCCGAGGTCTATCGTTAGCATTTTAATATATTGCTAACATGGTGGAAACTATATTTTTTCTAAATATTATATCAAAATAGCAGTTTTATTTATTTATAATTCTTTTTAAAATGTGAATCATTTGCAGTTATTATTGCTGATTGAATATAAAATTAACTATTTGACTCCCAGTAGAATCGACTCCCAGTTTAACTCAATCATTATCATTTTTTAATCGCTACCAAGGGACAAACACTCTGTCTTTTGTCTAATTTTGTGTTTGAGTTATATCAGTTATGCTTACTTTAAATATTAGTGTACGTTAAGTTTTATTTTTATTTTTTTTAAATGAATCATCTGTCAATTATCAATGCTGATTGAATGAAGAATCAATTAATTGACTCCTAAAAGGATTGACTCTCAGTTGCACTCACTAGTTTTATCAGAAGGTCTTGGTACATCATGATGTCTTCTATACTGCTATACTTATACCATTGTCTTCCAGACACTAAAGTGACCCAAGGTCCAAGGTCGCCATTTTTTCTTTAATCACTCCATCTTTTATCTGACTCTGTGTTCACATTAAATCAGTCCCATTTACTGTAATGGGGAATAGATTCAGCTCTGAATTTCAACACGTCCTCCAGGACATTGATGTTCTATTTTTTCCCGTTTCTGGTTTTTACCACGACATGTTTACAGTTCGCGTGATTACACAAATGTCAGGATGGAAGCCAGAGCTCAGGCTGGTATTCCCGCCAAATACATCAGTGAGTGACAAAGTCATGATACTCCACTTATACACTTGTTAGAGAGTACTGAGGTGGACAGGACAAGACAGGACAAGATAGGACAGGGTATAACTTACACTTGAGAGCAATTTGGGTAGCTAGTTTATCTATAGTGTGACAAAACTAGGAAACCCATGTAGATATAAGGAAAGGTCAAATGGGAGGAGGTCAAATCCCGTTATAGCTAATCTGGGTACTTAAGCAAGGCCCCTAACCCCTTAACACATCACCTCATAAACGTAATCAGCTAAGTCGTCAATGCTGCCTTCGGTGTCTTTAGTGTTTAAAGGACACTGTGTGGGACGTAGAATCACCACAAAGAGCAGTAACATGTAGCTGTGATGGACTGGGTGTATTCCCGTCTCACACACTGCGTTCCCGGGATACTCCAATTTAACTGAAGTATTGTTGAGATTTGAAAAGTGAGACATTAAAACCCGCCACCACCGACCTGACCAGAGACATTTTATTTGTATTTTTTAGTGAATCATTTGCCATGTTGAATGAATCAACGAATGTCAATGAATCAACTATTTGACTCGATTCCTATTTGAACTTATTTAGTGTCATTTATGACTGACGAGAGTCTTTATGTATCAGATCGCTGGTATTCCTGTAAAAGACCATCTGTTTCTTTTAATAGTTAATTCAAATGCTGTTTTATTTATTTTAATTAAATCATTTGTCAGTTATATTAAGTGAGGAATCAACTATTTGACTCCAATAGAATCGACTCCTTATTAACCCAGTTAAATTTAATCACTGTATCAGACGGATGTTATACCCGTAAAAGACCATCGTCTTCTTTAAATTTGGTAAAAGTTCAAAGTACGTTTTATTTATTTGAATTTTTTTAAGTGAATCATTTGTCAAGTTATATTGAATAAAGAATCAACTATTTGACTCCCGATAGAAACGACTCCCAGTTTACACAGTTGAATTTATTCACTTTATCAGATCACTGCTATACCTGTATAAGACCGCCATTTATTAAAAGTTTAAGTGTCATTTTATTTATTTATTTTAATTTCTTAAGCGAATCATTTGTTAGTTATTTTGAATAAAGAATCACGTCCCTGACGTTATACTGAGTCGATCGGATGAGAATCATTGCTTAGATCTTTAATGCCATAAAACTAATAATAAAAATAGTTAGTAAATGAATGAATCTGTAGGAAAAAATAGCAGGAGCTTCTCTTTGAGGTGAGAACGTTTGTCCAGGTTCCTCACAACTAATTCACCTCACTCATCACCTCGTAATCTGTTCCATTTAAATCACAGCGAGACTACAGGGCACCCGTGTCTATGTGTGTGTCTGTGTGTGTGTGTATGTGTGTGTGTGTGTGTAGCTTTAGACCCCAAGCTATTTTAGATCTCTATATATGGTGTGGGAGCTCAGTGATGAAGAATGCTCCACAAATGAACAATCAGCTGATGCGGCCGCAGACAGACGCTCGTTAAGCTCGGAGCCGAACAGCAAACGCCAGCGTTACACACAGAACAGCAGCATTCGAGTAACTGAGAGAGACAGGTGGCTGGAAGTAGTGTCTCACACACACACACACACACACACACACACACACACACACACACATGCACAAATACACACACACTCTCGCTCTTACACTTTCTCTTTCTCTATCATTCACACACATACACACACAATCTCTCACTCTTACACTCTCTTTCTCTTTCTCTTTCTATCTTTCACACACACACACACACACACACACACACACACACACACACACACACACACACATGGTCTTGCACTCTTACACTCTCTCTCTCTCTTTCTATCTTTTACACACACATTCTTATCTTCTCTCTCTCTCTCTCTCTCTCTCTCTCTCTTAAACACACACACACACACAAAATCTCTCTTTCTCTCTCACTTCCTCTCTGTCATAAACACACACGCTTACACACAAACTCTCTCTCTCTCTCTCCTTCTCTCTCTCTCTCTCTCTCACACACACACACACACACACACACACACAGTGCTGAATAACGAATGAGTATTATATATTTCCAGGAAAAGCTCATGTGCTTTGGTTACACACATGAGTCTTTTCCCCGAACAAATCAATCTCTGGGAGCGTCAAGCGGAACCGCACATTCCTCCACCACACGCTGTCGGATCTTCACCTGTGCACACGGCTGAAAGGCTGGAAAAGGCAGGTGCTATTAAAGGTCAATGGCTAACAATGTTCCACGCTGTAGCTCGCGATGAAACGTCTCCGGATCCTGTGAACTTTATACAACCAACACAGAAATCATAAAAGCAGCAGTTACAGGAGTGCTTTTCCTGATAAGACCTACAGCAAGACCTACAGCTGACACGTTTGAGTGTGTGTGTGTGTGTGTGTGTGTGTGGCGGTTTCAGACACACGGCAGGATCATGGGCACAATATTCGAACGACTTCAGCAAAAAAGGGTCTATAGGAGAGACACCAGGAAGTAGAATCATCAATCTGGGGAATCCATAAACTTTGTTTCTATTAATCAAAAGCTACACTGTTGCTATAGCAACTGATAGAGATGACAGAATTCTGGTAGGATGGATGGATTAATGGATGAATAGATGGATGGATGGACTGATGTGTAAATGGATGGATGGATGGATTAATGGATGAATAGATAGCATCATGGATGGATGGATGCATAGATGGCTGAATAAATAGGTAGTTACATGAATGAATGGATGGATGGATGGATGGATGGATAGACGGATGGATAGATGGATGGATGGATGAATGGATGGATGGATAAATGGATGGATGGCGGGATGGTTAAATAGATAGAAGGATAGACTAATGGATAGATGGTTAAATGGATAAATGTGTAAATGGATAGAAGGTTGGATGGTTTGATGGATTGATGGATGGATAAATGGACGGATGAATAGATGGATGGATGGACTGATTTGTAGATGGATGGATGGACTGATGGATGGTTAAATGTATGGATGTATGGATGTGTAGATGGATGGATGTATAGGTGGATGGATGTAGAGGTGGATGAATGAATGGATGGACTGGTGTGTAGCTGGATGGATGTGTAAATAAGTACATGGATGAATGATTAGATGAATTGATGGATGGATGGATGGATGGACGGAAGGATGGATGTAAAGTAATTCCTTTAAACAGAGTTAATGGTTTTTACTTGATCTTGACTTGCTTTTCATTGAACTCAATTGTCAGCCCCCTTAAATCTGGGCTTGATATCTGGAACTCGTCTCTGAAGGACCATGGTGGTCTTCAGAACAGTCGCTTCCTTCATCTTTAATGTTTCTAACAAATAAAAAACATTTTTGACTGAAATTAGCTGGGAGATTTATAACCTATGTGAATTAACAGCTTACAGAACTTCCTCATGTGAACCCAAACGTCACACTTGCTTTATTAAAGCGACTCTGGGTATTCTCTCCACACAGAGGGTTATTTGGATCAGTTCTTCAGGGGGTGAGGGGGGTTTTCCGCATACCTCTATAAATAAACACAATGACACACACTTTCAGTTACACACACAGGCTATTTCTGAGAGAACAGAGGCTCGCTGGCGTGATAAGCGCCTGGATTCTGGATCCCTCAACAGGTGGATGTGTGTGCAATATGTTGGTGTGTTAGAGAGAGTTAATGTACGTAAATAAAAGAAAAGAAAAAAGCTCGGAGTTCGAGTTCTTTGCTAGCGGAAACAGTAAAAAATAACTGAAGGGAAACAAAAGATCTATTTTTACCTTTTGTTCTCTTGAGACGCTAAAAGCTGCAGCATGGCAGCGGCGGTTTATTAGCTTCCCACAAATCCCTAAGAAACCAGGATGACCCACTTGGAAATGAAGTTAACACACCTGAAACCCTAAAAAGGGTCTTGATGAGATACGAGGTTGTAGCAAAACGTTGAGTAAAGACAGTAAAGGGTCTCACAGAGCCTCAATAGCATGACTTGGAGACAAAAAAGTTTTTTGGAGGCAAAAAGTTTCTCAGTCATCTCAGATCTTGTCTTCTAACCGGCCATCCAGACAGGTCCATGGGTAACCTTCTGGTTTGTCTGGTCAGAGAAGAACTGACCCAAGGTTTATTTCTCCATTTTTCATTGATGGAGTTTTGGTTCTTTGCTGCTGTCGCCTCTGGCTTGCTAAGTTGGGGACATTTAATTTATAGATTTATACCAGGCAGAAGACAAAGAGGAAGACCAAAGAGGAGTTAGTGTGTGTGAGTGGAAAGGATGTAGAGAATAGGGGTAGGTGGAGACAGATGATTCGCTGTGGTGACTCCTAAAAGGGAACCGCCGAAAGGAGAAGAAGAATCAAATTAAGTGTTTTAGTGAGTATTTAATACTGTCTTTTCTTATGTGATTCTGTAAAGCTGCAGATGTGTTAAAAAATGACAAAAATGGTGGAAGGTGACCGGTACATTTGGGTGACCGATTGAGGTCTGAACTTTTTTCAATGTAAGAAACAAGTGATGGCCATTCATGATGGAAAAACATCAATGAAATGAACAGATCCCATTTTTCTTTTCGATAATTTGCCACAAGTTTATCAGGAAGTGATGGGTTTTTTCTCTCTCTGACTCGTCGCTTTACTGGCAAATGTTTTAAAAGATATTTCAGTTTGGTGCATAAGTTTAATTCGCATCTATGGATAAAAACATGGGGAAGTGGTGGCACATGGTTAAGGTGTTGAACTACCAACCCAAAGATTGTGGGTTTGATTCCCAACTCCACCAAGCCATGACGGTTGGGCCCCTGAGAAAGACCCTTAACCCCAAATTGCTCAGTTGTATAAATGAGATAAGTTGCTCTGGATAAGGACGTATGCCAAATGATGTAAATGTAATGTCTGTGGTTCTGTTTTGGGAGCCTGAGGAGGATTTCTGTGCTGTTCGTCAGAGCGAGTAGACCAGACAGGGATCTATTTCATTGCCATAATTAAGAGGGATGAGCTTATTTTTAAGAAAATGCCAAGTCAAATCTACTTGCAGTCACTTGTATAAATATGGGTGTGTTGGGTGGTTAAAGCGTTAATGCCATAATTAATACGTGTGTTTGTGTATAGTGAGGTTTGTTTTATATCTTGGTGGAGTCCAGAGATAGCAAAATCGGAGACTTTGGACCTTATAGAGAGATTAAAGCGGTGACTACAAGTTTATTAAAAATATAATAAAACCAAACTGTAACTTAAGATTAAAGCCTTTACACACTATCAAAATTGCTGTAAATGAGAGTTTCCACAAGTCGTAATTATGACTAGAAGATCATTTTGAGACCAAAAGCTTTTAACAAAGTGGAACGAAATAAAGTTTCTGCACCGAATGACATGCAGGTTCTGTTTATTTATTTATTTTTATTAAATATATTATTTGGGCATTGTGCCTTTATTGATAGAACAGAGAAGAATGAAGCTCCAAAAGTCTGTCTGTCTGTCTAACTAAATGTTTGACTTCCTATCTGTCTGTCTGTATTCCTATCTGCCTGTCTTCCTGTCTATCTATCTATCTATCTATCTATCTATCTATTTCTCTTCCTATCTGTGTGTCTCTCTATTTGTATGTCTGTCAGTCTATCTGTCTAATTGTCTGTCTCTCTATCTATCAGTATTATTTTTTTATTAAAGATATGTTTTGAGCATTTTGCCTTTATTGATGGAACAGAGAGGAATGAAGCTTCAAAAGTCTATCTATCTGTCTACCTAGCTAAATGTTTGACTTCCTATCTGTCTGTTTGTCTTGCCATTTGTCTGTTTGTCTTCTTATCTGTCTGTCCGTCTGTTTTGTCTTTATTGATAGGACAGAGAGGATGATTCTAAAAGCACTTATAAAACAAATAAATAGAAAAGTTAGTGGACACGTTACCAGCACAGCCACATTAACTGTGTCCACCCCAAACTGTTACCACAAAGTCTAAAGCACACAATTGGTTAACATGTTTCCAATGTTCTGTGTTAAAATGTCCCTTTACAGGAACTACGAGTCTCAAACCCTGTTCCAGCATGTCAATGTCTCTGTGCACAAAACCTCTGATAAAACCACCATAAAGACATGCTGCGTTGTAACTGGAGTAGAAAAACTCTCTCATGTCCTGTCCTGATTCTGACTCAACTCCTTTAAACTAAACACCTTTGGGAAGAACTGGAACCCCAGCTAAACCCCAGACCTCCTCATCTCAACATTAGCGTCTGATCTCATTAATACTATTGTAATTGTAACTAATGTTTTGGTCAGATGTCCCAATGTCCATATAGTGTATGTGTGTTTTTATGGTGTTTGTCATGGTGCACTTACCTGACCCAAATCCAGGGTGACGTTTATCTCGTTGTACCTCAGCCCCCGAGAGAGGGGGGGGCTCTGCCACCAGCGCTCCGTTCCATCGATGGCGTTGCTCACCGGGTGGGCTTTCTCAGGGTTATTAGCATTGCAGTGGTCACAGAACTGACCCTGAAATAATCACAGTAAAGGGACTTGGACCATGATTATTTCATACCATTTTTTTTGGCAAACAGGTTTTTCTTTCCTGACACTATCTATCTATCTATCTATCTATCTATCTATCTATCTATCTATCTATCTATCTATCTATCTATCTATCTATCTATCTATCTGTCTATCTGTCTATCTATCTGTCTGTCTGTCTGTCTATCTGTCTGTCTGTCTATCTATCTATCTATCTATCTATCTATCTATCTATCTATCTATCTGTCTATCTATCAGTCTATCTATTTGCCTGTTTGTCTGTCTGTCTATTTATTTAACTATCTATCCGTATGTCTGTCTGTATGTCGCCTTTATCTAGAGTGGTTTACTTGTATCTTATTTCTTTAACTAAGCAGTTAAGGGGTTAGGGGCCTCACTCAGGGGCCCAGCAGTAACAGCGTGATGGTCCTGGGAGTTGAACCACGTGAACTAAAATGTGTGTTTACTGAGAAAAGCTAAGCTTTAATAAGCTGTACTGCAGAAACAAACCTCAGTTAAAAACTACAACGATTTGTAATAAAAGCGAATGTATGTAATGTTTATTATAGCAATAAATGCATTAATTCTACATAAAAAAGTAAAATAAATCATCACCGAATTTGGTTCTCTGTTTGTGTGTGTGTGTGTGTGTGTGTTTGTGTGTGTGTTTCTGCCACCAGTCTTGGCCGACGAAGTGTTAAAATTGCCTTATGTCTGATTAATGGTTTATTCAACATCTAAAAATGTTTTGCAAACTTCAGGGATTTTTTTTTCCTGAAAACTATTTTAATCGCAGTCGTTATTAACACCAAATCCCATCTGTTATAATCTTATAATTAACATAATAATAATAATATAATAATAATAATAATCATCTGCATTACAACTGCCCACTAATATCAATTTTAACCTATAAATAAAATATTTGTGTGCTACTATTAAAATCATTAAACAATTCGTTTACCAAATTCTGTGAAATAGTTAAAGATCATCAGTTCCACAATTATTTAATGTTGTTGTTGTCATTAAACATTTGATGTCTAGAATTATGTCCACATTGATTTTAAAGCTTACTTTTTTAAAATGATCATTAATCTAAAATCCGTAAAATTAAGACAATTATTGCCTTTAAAAAAATCCTACAAACATTTTCAATATTCTGTTTTCTTACTTACACTTAAATTTCAGGCACCTGGCAACAAAAACATGAGATTTAGTTAATAGATTTGGTGCTATTGTGTATGATGATTACAGCTATGTGACAATTCTGACCGTTATAAAATTAAAATAAAAATGTTGTCCATCTTTCTGTTTTTTCTCCTCGAATAGAGAAATGGAAACATGCAGGTGAAGAAAACGTGAGAAAGTCGACGATGTAAACGTGAAGAAACAAGTTTGTAAGCTATTTTTGGTGCAGATACTGAACACCACCTCTGTAAAGTACTGATGATAGATTAGATATTTAGTGATCTTTATGAAACATTATTTATTAAATCCTGTGCACTCAATATTTCCACAACATGCACATGGAGGAGATTTTCCCGAACACTATGTCCCTCCTGAGGTGGACGTGATTTTGACAAGTAGGATGTGATTCTGGATTAAACATCCTTTAATAATCTTAGATCAACATTTCAATCAGCCAATCATAATCATCTGATGTCATCAGTGTGTGTCAATCAAAACTGCCTCAAATCTGTTTTTGAATCTTTTTTTACTTGTAAACCAAAATGTAATAAATATTTAAATAAAAAAACATGAAATAGTTAAATTACATCTGTATAACAGCACATGCTGTACTGAACAGTTGTATATAACGTGTGTGTGCAGTTTAGTTAATGTGTGAACGTTTCCCTCACCTTCAGCACCAAAAATAGATGTGTGTGTGTGTGCAGTAAAGTGTATTTAGGTGTGTGTGCATGAACAAAAAGTCAATTTATAGATTTCTTTTCCAAATTTATGGTTATAAAATCGGTGTTGTGATCGTTTAATGTTAAAAGGTTGTGATTTAATGAAATAAACGTTAAACCCTGTTTTATAGTAAGAATGTTGCTCTATTGCGGTTCTACAGGTTCCCCATTTCAGAACATTTTCCATCAATTGTTCATCAGTGATTGTTTATGATTCAGTGTCTAAATTCATTAATGCTTATTTTAGATCATTAGAATTAATACAGTCTAAATTCACTAATGTTGTTTCCTGATGATCATCAATTATTTTAATATCGTTTATAGTCTAATTTCATGTTGGGATTTAATGTTAATCCAGGAAACGCCAGTATCAGTAAATTATTCCAGAATCATTGGGTTATCAGTCTCAGACCATCAGATATTTTTCATAATTTAATTAGTTAAAGTTTCTCAGTTTGTTTGTGGACCAAAAAAAAGGAAAAGATTTAAAAACAGACTGAGACGGGTTTGATTGACACACACTGATGACATCAGATGGTTATGATTGGTTGATTGAAATGTTAATCAAGGATCACATCCTACTTGGCAAAATCACCTCTATCGTCTGCTGCATGACTACAAAAATCGGTGTGTCTTTCAATTGACTTGTGTTTTAAGATCTGAACGGTTTATAACAGGAAATAAAGAAGTGGTAGCTTAGTGGTTGAGGTGTTGGACTGCTAACTGGAAGATCAGGGCAGTTTCACTGCTGGGCCCCTGAGCAAGGCCCTGTTGAGTCATATGTTTTTTTTACCTGTCCTAAAGTACAAAACTACATTTACATTTACAACATTTGACGGACGACCACATCCTGAGCAACTCTGTTTTTATTCAACAGAGAGGTTAAGGGCCCTACTCAGGGGCCCCAGTGGCAGCTTGGTGGTGCTATGAACTATTAAACTCATGAACTTCTAATCAACAATCCACCACCTTAAACACTTAACTATCATTCACACTAAACACTGGGAGTTTAAACTATTCTTTATACTGTAGTATTATTATTCTTATTTATTATTCATTATATTATATTATTATTATTATTATTATTATTATTATTATAGTAGTATTTCTATATTTTTTCTATTATTATATAGTAGTATTTCTATTACGGTTATTATTATTGTTGTTATTATTATTATTGTTGTTATTATTATTATTATTATTATTATTATATAGTAGCACTTAATGTTTAGTAATAAAATCTGCTATTCTCTAAATCCCGTCTTGTCCCTGAATTCGGCACATGCGCACTCGGATTTTACCTGAATAGTTTGACTCGTTAATCCCACCGTCGGACCTCCGACCAGTTTGCAGTACAGGTCCGTCCGCGGGTTTCCGTTGTCTTCCTCACCACATGTCGCTGTGGAGGAAATGCGCGAGCCCTCGGCCAGGTTAAAGTACGGCGGGGTGAGACTGAAACCTCCCGCAACGTCCTGCACTGAGGTCTGCGTTCTCACCGGAACAACCGCGCAGATCAGACAGTGGAAAATCAGCCCCGCGACCGAGTTCAGCGTTCCTCTGCTGCGCCTCGCCATTATCCGACTTTTGCTTGGACGATCTCGGAATTTCGCTCATATCCGATCCATGAGGGTTTGGACTTAATTCTCTTTACATCCGAACTCTGGCGCGAGACACTGGAGTTTGTTGCACTTGTTAGAAGAGGTTTTCCCACCGTGCTCGTGCACACGCCCTTCCTCTTTCATGTGCGTGCGCGCGCGCGAGTTTTTAGCATGGTGGGTCCAAGCCTAATTCATATATAAGTCATTTCAAGTCAAACACACACACATACATTATAAATATATGGTTGTCGGAACCCGACTTAGAATGTTCCAAAAAAGTGAAAATATCTAGTTTGTTTAACGTTGGAAGAATGTTATTTTATGGTTATTTCATATTGTTGCTGTAAGAACATTCTTTCATATCATTTTAAAACATTCATTAAGTTGCATAACATTATTAAGACATTGATAAGAACATTGTTATGAGAACGTTTTCTCTCAACATCACAAAAACGAATATTAACTATTAATAACAATATAAAAACGTTTCATAAGTGTTATTTTGTTCTAACAGTTAGAACAATTTAAAAGAACCATAGTGAACATTGTAGAAACGTTTTTGTTAGCTGGGTTTATGTATAAACACAAACATTATGAGCAAAACTACATAAGTATGTAGTTCCCCAAACTTACCCTAAACTCACGTCTAATCGTCTACAAAAACTTTGTGTGCTGTAGCGTTGTAACACAAACACTAATTCAGCATGATAATGTAAACTCCAAGAAGTTCAACCTCAACCCCCAACTACATGAAGTTCAAATCAACATTTGTATCTGATCTCACTAATGCTATTGTAGCCACTGTAGCTCTGGCAGGTTTATCCTCCATACCATCAGGAGGATTTGATCGTTCTTATCTACTCAGTTGCTTGTTCAGTCTCTTGTCATTTCTAAACTAGACTACTGCAACTGGCTCCTGTCAGGTCTTCCTCTGAGTGCAATTCGTCCTTTGCATATGATTCAGAATGCAGCTGCACGCGTTGTTTTCAAGCTACCAAAGTTTCCACACCGCACCCCACCTCTGCACTCCCTCCACTGGCTTCCAGTATCTGCACGCATCTGATTCAAAACACTGATGCTTACCTACAAAGTCAAAAATGGAGCAGCCTCCTACCTACAAACACTCACTACTCCACGCTTCCTCAGATTCACAAGTACCGCTCAGCTTGTCCCACCATCCCCTAGGACACAAGGTAGGTCTGCAAAGTAGGACCTTTCTCTGTTCTGGCACCGATATGGTGGAAGACCCACTCTTTTTTATAAGTACCTAACAATAAAAAGTATCTATGCTGCTTTTTCAACAGTTTTGGTGGTTGTTACACTTTGATTTGTGATCTACGGTACCAGTATTGAGCTGTTCCATGATGTGACTCAAAGCACTTTTGTACGTCGCTCTGGACAAGAGCGTCTGCTAAATGCTGTAAATGTTAATGTAAATGTAGCTGAATGAACACGAATCACATGACACAATCTAGTGCAAACCTGTGCAGAAGTGTGGAGGTTATTATTGGTGGACAAGTAAAACTACATCTGGAATAGAAAGTTTATTATGGCAAGTGTCGTCATACCATGTGCTGTGTATATTGTATATTATTTGGGCTGATGATAGTGTTTATTATGGACTACACCGTTCCAGAAGAATGTTATCAAACTCGGGAGATTCCCACTCGAAAAGGGATTTTCGGAGACATTTTTCTTACAAGATTATAAACCAATACGGCAAATTGGCACCAATGTAGGAAAAATCATTACTTACAGTAAGAACTCATAGATGAAAGCAATATAAAATTAAAACCTAAACCTAAAAATTAAACTTTTATTTCTACTAAAGAAAATTACTACAATTAACTCACAGTTCTATTTGAAAAAGAGCCAGAAATGTGGCAGAACAGATGCAGGCTGGTTTAAGGTAGTTTATTGTGTCTAGTCCCTAAACTACAGTAACTCGCTTTCATTATACAACAGCTACAACCAACAACTGACTTGGTTATATTAATTAATTTAATAAATTGACTACAGTAGTTTAGTAAATATTTTCGACGGTGTTTCCTTTCTTGGCACCGTCATGCCGTAGCTACAGACCTCCGTTAACATGCCAACATAATGTTTATTCCTAAAATGTTTTATCATGTTCAAGGTCTTGCTGGAGGCAAGGAACACTTAGCTCAATGCTGTGCTGGAATACATCCTGGAATTTTGCCAGTTTATACACACACACACACACATACACACACAATATATATTATATATACTTTAAATAAATTAACATGTAAAAAATAGCGGTACCCAAACATAAGTGGACATGAAAATATTATTTTTTACTTTTTATTTTACTATATATATATATATATATATAATAAAAATAAATAAATAAATTATATATATAACCCAGAGCGACAAACATTTATCTCTTTTATAGAACTGAGCAACTTGGACTTTAGGGCCTTGCTCAGGGGCCCACAGGGGAACCCCAGTCTTTCTGGTAGCAGTCCAGCACCAGATTATTAAAGATAATAATTAAAGATTATTAAGAATAATTAAAGATTAAAAACCAGTTGCTTTAAGAGACTTTTAGTGTTTTGGTTTATTTACTATAAAACATTTCTTTACTGTGGACCAAAATATTGATTCTAGTTCAATCCCATGTCCTATTATTTGCACATCCATCCATCCATCCATCTATCTATCTATCTATCTATCTATCTATCTATCTAATCCTCTATCTATCTATCTATCCTCCATCCCTCTATTAATTTAACCATTCTTCAACTGATTATACTGTTATCTGTCTGCCTGTCCATCTGTCTATCTATTTATTTATTTATCCATCCATCCAATTATCCATCCATCCATCCATCTATCCATCCATCCATTCACCCATCCATCCATCTATCTATCTATCTATCTATCTATCTATCTATCTATCTATCTATCTGTCTGTCTGTCTGTCTGTCTGTCTGTCTGTTGATACATTTATACCTATAACTGATCTAAGAACCTGTATATTCATAATGTATTATTTTAACAATTCACCCATCCATCTTCTATTCACATTCAGTCCATCATTTATCCATTCATTTATGTTTTGTTTAGGCATCAGTCCATGCCAAATTTACCACAACGTTCATACTGCACACTTATTCACACTTATTTATACTGCAACCCTTCAGTTCATCTATAAATTACATTTATAAACCTATCTATCGATCAATCGATCTATCTATCTATCTATCTATCTATCTATCTATCTATCTATCTATCTATCTATCTATCTATCTATCCATCCATCCATCCAGCCATTCATCCATTTACCTTTGTCTATTATAAATCCATTCATCTATCCACTTATTAACTTTTTATGTATTTGTCCATTCATCTGTCTTTCTATCATTTATCTTTTTATTTATCTAAAGTCTGCCAGCTATTATTCAATTTACTATGTCTATCCAACATCTAGAATTCATAATTCAACACTATTTGTTAGGTTTACAGTTAGTCAGATTTTACAAGAGCCTCTTTAAACCTGGTGTGTCGTCTCTTTAAATACCTCTCTTTAAACATACTCTGGAACTGAAGGTGGGCTGCTCAGCTATTTTAGGAAGTGCCATTTTTAACAATCCCATTTTTTGTTGTTGAAGCAAGAAACAATCGGAGGGGAAAAAAATAGGTAGAATGTTGAGATTTGGTGACATCTGTTGGAGAAGAGCTGTAATTATCGACCTGTGCAAAACTAAACACAGCTCCTAATAACAACTAATGTAAGAAGCTCACTGGAAATGTCACCCTGTTGGACAAATGGGATTGGATATAATAACCTGATTCTCATCCATTGAAATTACTGTACAGTACTCGTGGTTACACAACTGATACCACTGTAAAGATTCTTTTCCACCAAAACTACATGCTGTGCTTTTTGTAAATGAATCTATCTATCTATCCATCCATCCAAGCAAATATTTATCTATCCCTTTATGTTTAGCTATCCTTTATTCTATACACCAACTTATCCATAGATACAGAATATCTACGTTCCTGTCAATCCATTAATTTATACATTATCTATTGATTCTTTACTTATCCACACTATATAAATAAATCTATTCACATCCATCCATATATTTATCCATTCATACATCCATCTATCTATGTTTCCAATCTATTCATCCATCCATCAATCTATATCTATCCATCTACTCACCTGTCTTCCATCCTTTAATTTTCCACTAATTTATCTATACATACAGTTCATTTTCCATCACTTAATCAATCATTTCATCCATCAATCTATCTATCCTTCTACTCACCTGTTTCTCCATCCATTAATTATCCACAAGTTTATCTATACTAACAGAATATCCATAAATCTGTCCATTTATTCATACATTGTTCACTTAACCAAACAACCATCTACCATGTACTCATCCATCCATCCATCCTTCCATCCATCCATCTATCCATCTGTCTATCTAATAGTGCATCTAATCCATGTTTAAAAAGTTGCACCGTAAACACTTCTGTAAAGGAAACACGATATCAGAAACACTTTCCTAACAATCAGAATAGAGAGTTCAGCAACATTGTATTATGTATATTATCATTTTAGTGTTTTTCTTTCTATGAATTTAGGAATCAGTACACTTCATTGTCTAAATCCCTTGAGCATGCTTACTATAAAGGCTATTTTTATTGTCTTTACACACCTCGAGTGTGAGCATGAGGTGTGATTTCTTTTCTTTTTTTTCCACCCCCAGCTATTGATTGACATATTCTGACATCTAGAATACATACTATGTACGCATATACAGTATATATACCCTCCAGCTATAACGCTTCAGTCTGACCAAAAACCCAGGCACTCAAACACAGGAAGCAATTATGAATGCAGATCGGCAGCTATGAGTGCTTTCAGAGAATGAGCATAAGAGTATAGGGGTATGTGGGTGGGAAGAAACAGAGAAAATCAATTCACTGCCAAGGCAAGCCAAGTGCGTTTGAATGCTACTTTGCACACGACGCACTAACGTATAAGGGAATTCATTTAGCTTGGAAATATGCTGGAAATGACCTGCATTTAACTCTTTAGAGTGTTTCCAAAAAAAGCCATTATGTCGTGCACGATGCAAGTCTTCCAAGGCACATGATCTCTCAAAGGGCTCAGACCACGGGACTCGCTCGAAGAAGGTACAATTCGTTGGTCGACCCCACAAGCAGTAGAGAGCCTAAGAAAGGCTCTACTGACAGCTGACTTGCCCCCTGACAGGAATCTGTTTCAGGGAGCTGGACTGTCCCTTAGTAGTCTTCCTGGCATTCCAGCTACAGAATCCAATTCGGTTGTCATCCGCCGCGATTCAACAGAGTACTCCTCTCAAACATGGCCCCTAAGCGGATTTCAGTTATAGAACAAGAGGTTAAGACTCTCTTAGCAAAAGGTGCAATAGTAATGATTCCTTCTTCTTTTACAGCCGGTACGTCATAGTTCCAAAGAAGGATAGACGGTTACATCCGATCTTATATCTACGCTGGCTAAACCAGGTGATTAAACTGTTACTGTTCAAAATGCTGACCATAAAACAGGTCGGGTCACAATTCAAATCTGAGGACTGGTTTGTCGCAATCAATCTCAAGGACGTGCATTTCAATATATCCATCCTTTATCATTACAGAAAGTTCCTAAGCTTTTCTTTTGTGGGGCAAAGCATTCCAATATTGGGTTTTTCCATTTAGTCATTCCCTGTTACCCTATATATGTTTCTAAAATGTATCAATGCCGCACTGGCTCCTATGCCACTCTAGTGCAGCCACATATTAAATTACATCAATGACTGGCCAAAACCTTGTTCAACAGGCAACCCAGCAGTCTCACACATATCAGCAGCTGACAGAAGACAGAAGACGTGTAATCTCCCCAGGTTAGATCGTTAGACCTACCTTTGGGTCATTGGGCTTGTGGACCATGTCGAAATGATGCTAGCAACCGTTATGAAATCCACAGAGGGTCAGTGTATTCTCTGTCAAGCAATTTCAAAGGCTATCGGGCCTAATAACAGTGGGATGCCTATGAGACCGCTACACTGGTGGCTCAAAACCAGTGTTTTTTCCCCAAAGGCTGGGAGCAGTCATGAGTGGCAGCTACATTTAAAGGGCAAACACATTTGTAAGATGGCAGGTTTGGCTATACTGCATACATTTGTACAGTTCTACAACCTGGATCTAGCAACAACCCCGGGATCCAGAATCCTTGCGTCACACAGCCTCCAAACATAACACTGGGCCAGTAACTTGGTGCTGTGGCAAGGTATCTTATTCATAAAGTGTTTCTACCACAGCATAATTTTCTAAATCGGAACATCTCCAGGTTTCGTCGGTAGCCATGGTTCCCGAAGTGAATGAGACGCTGCATCAAGTGCTATACCCCCAGCGTCACTGCCACCCTAAATGCACATGCTTCAGGCCAAAGGTTATAAAAAGGTGTTTTGACACAGCGTCTTGTTCTCTTGGGGAACCATGGTTACATACGGAACCTGGAGACATTTTATGTAAGGCTTGATTTAGGCTTGAACCTGATTGAGTGAAGCTGAGAGAACAGAGTCTGTTGCCAGGTAACTAAGCAAAAAGAAATATACCAAAACCACTCTCATCAAAGTCGAGGTGAAAATCCATCAGAAATTACATAAGCGTCCTTCAGACTTGCGGCGATCGTGGCTGAGGGAGGTTTATGGGCCTTTTGACTTTTGTTGGAAGCATCGCTTGAAAAGACAAGCTCTATATGTTACACATTGTAATTAATTTTATAAAATCCCCTTTATTCTTAGATTTTGTAACTCTCTGAAAAAAGTTACCGCCTTAGTCTTAGAACTACTTTTATATTGGAAATAATAATAATTAAATCGCTTTAAAGATAAAGAACTTCGTCCAAAATTGCACACTTGGATACTATATAGATTTGCGAGGTGAGTAGTAGGTCCAAATTCTTGGTAAAGTATGCGAAATACATTACGCGATAAGTTCTCGGATGAGCTACTGCTCCCGGTTGGATTAAGTATGTATACAGTGTAACTTTACTATCATATAAGAACACAGGAAAGACAACTTGTCATATGCCAAAGATCTTGGTTAAATTTCCTTCACAAGGCTGCCACTGCTGGGCCCCTGAATAAGACCCCTAAACCCTTAGCTGTTTAAATGGACAGAAAGTAATATACTGGATAGATGCCAGCAATGTAAATGTATATTTTAGAAACAACACTTTAGTAAGAATTCAAATCAGGAGCGATTCTAGACTCATTTTCTGGAGGATTTAATCTCCTGCCATCTAAAACTATCAACTATCAAACTACCAAATATGATTGTAAGCACTGTTGCCTCACAGCAAGAAGGTCCGGGTTCGATTCCCGGTCCTGTGTGGAGTTTGCATGTTCTCCCCGTGCTTGCATAGGTTTACTTTGGGTTTTTCGGTTTCCTCCCACAATCCAAAAACATGTATGTTAGATTAATTGGTGATTCTGAATTGCCCATAGGAGTGAGTGTGAGTGTGAGTGTGTGTAGCCCTGTGATGGACTGGTGACCTGTCCAGGGTGTCCCCCCTCCTGCCTTTCACCATTTCAGAGACGGCTGGGGTAGACTCCAGCAGATCCCCGTTACCCTGAATTAGGGACTAAGTGGGTAGAGAAGATAGATGAAAGAATGAATGAATGAAAACTAAGAAATGTAATACACGCCAATAAAAAAAATTCAGACATACCTTTAAATTTTTGTCGAAATGTGTATAAGGATTTGTGTAAAACATGGTTTTCTCAAAAAATCATAATCATATTGAACATTTTTATAACTATACCAGTTATTTTTAGGTAAAAGAAACCTGAAGTCTGGTGTTTGTCTCTTAACCACAGTGGTAACGTAATTATATCGTTACAGAAAAGTGAAAGTGACAAAAAAAAAATGAAGTGAACATGCTGATATTTAGAGGCCTGTGATGATGTTTCCTAAATGGATCTGTAAGTTCTATCCCGTATTTGGGTGATTACTAAGTTTTAGAGCTATACAGTGACAGCAAAAAGTCCAGTTTCTCTTCATGTAGAACCCTGTTTACTCTTTTCTCCAAACTACTTTCTATTTTTTCTCTAAATACCATCAGTCACCTGCAAATGGCAGGTCTTGGGCATGGGGCATGGGGCATGGGGCAGGGTGCAGGGGGCAGGGTGGCTCAAATGGTTAAGGTGCTGAGTTGTTAATCTGAAGACCAGAAACACCTCGGCTCAAGCCCCACCTCCGGCAAGTCAACCACTGTTGGGTCCTTGAGTAAGACCCTTAACCCCATCCTGCTCCAGGGCGCTGTATCATCGCTCTGACCCCCAACTCACTAAGATGGGATATGCAAAAAATGCATTTCATTGGCTCTGTACACATACCCTGCACAATGAATTGAATATTCTTCTTCTGATTTTAACTGAAATTTTGCACTGCACTGAGAAAGAAACTGCACTAATATTAAGCGAGTGATAAAATGTGCATGTCAACAAATTAAATTTCACTCAATATCACTCTTTTTTTTTTTACACAGATTAAAGAAGGGGACACAAATTTCCAACTTTGGATATTCAAGGCAAATATTCTATTCACTATGCCCTCTACCTGCCCCTTAGCAATACTGAAAGTAAAGCATTGCCACCAGACAGATCATTGAGTAAATGGTGGATTTAGGCGGATACAATGCAGGATAAAGTTTAAGAGAAATAAAAACACAACACAGTAAATCTAAGTTTTTAAAACAAAATTATAACAGAAAACATGGAAATAAACTATAATTTGCAGAGGAAGATACGACTATGTATCAACGACAGCAACAACAGTAACAGCAACAACTTAAGCACAACCAAACAAAGACTAAAGAAACACAGGGGTTTGGACACACAACTGAATCGAAGCTAATCAAGGAAAAAAAACAGAAGAAACCTGAGGGAAAACAGACACATAACACAAAGTTCAAAAGAATTACAGAAATGTCGGCATGACATCATGTTTTCTCCAACTATCCAGAACCATGCAGGTTAGTGGATAATCTAAATAATATACATTCACATTCATCTTATCTTTCTTTTTATCTATTTTAGCAGTTTTAGAGTTTTAGGGGCCTTGCTTAGGGGCCCAGGGGTGTCGGATTAATGATGGGAATTAAACCAAGATCTTTCAGGCAGCAGTCCAACACTTTATCCACTAAACTTTTACACGTAAAAATGGATTGACAGTCTCTATAGAAAAGATAAAATTCTTTAAAAACACAACACTTTTGGTCTTTGTGCTTTTTTAATGAAATTAATTCATTTTTAATTACAAATGTGTCACCATTTATCATTTATTCATTCATCTACCTTTTATACCCACTTATTTCCATATTCATGGTCACAAGGATGTGCAATTTAAAATGATCAATCAAACCGGAGAAACCGGAGTGAACCCACACAAGCACGGGGAGAACATACAAACTCCACACAGAAAGCTCCCTGCCCGGGAATGAAACACGGGCCTTCTTGCCACCGTGGTACGGGGCCACCGTGCTGCCCCGTACGACCATTCAATTAACACTGATTTGTTACTGATGGTTTAGGTGGTTATGGTGTTGGACTGCTAACCAGAAGATTGTGGGATTTTGATTCCCAGCACCACCAAATTATCACTGTTGGGCCCCTAATCAAGGCCCCTTTACCCCAATTGCTCAGTTGTCTAAATGTCGCTCTGGATAATGGCATCTGCCAAATGCCAGAAATGCAAATTACTGCAATTGCGACTTGGCCTATATAAAATTAGTTGGTTGAATGTCTTTGCGAGTTTCTGTTCCCTGTGCAGTGGCGGTCTCTCTGGGACTCTACCCCTCTTTTGAAAAGGCAAATGTTTTTTAGTTCAGGCCTCTTGAGGTCTTCTTCTCCTATGGCCTCTGGGTAATCATTTCAACCAATCTCCTTGCACTGCTTTACTTACCCCTCCTTCACCACACACCAATATGTAAGGATACCAGTTTAAGCTATAAGCGCCTTTACAAAGCTTCGCCTGCTTGACAAGACTTTATAAGATCCTTTGTGAATAATAAAAATTAGCATGAGCTCAGTGGTGTTTTTCCAGAAGCCGGGATGCACTTCGGTCCAGTTCAGCCTGGAAGGAGCAGGATTGAAAGCTTGACTCGGCACGCTGGATCAGAATCTGCCCTCGGGATGGAGCAGCTTTTCTGTGGGAGAGCTCGCTCTCTATTGTACAGCAACGGTTTTTGCACAAATTCGAGTGGGTTTAGTTGCCATGGAAACAACAGTTGAGATCAAAATGTTTGTAGGAAAAGAGAAAAAAAAAGAGAATAAAAAAACGGTTTGGATTGCATCTTTAGATTGAAGTGGTGCAGAAGATTATGTAAAAACCTACAAGTGTGTATACTTACGTGCACGTGCGGCATGACACACGACGCGGTTGTATGCGGAAAGCGACTGAGTTTGGAATCAAAACGTAATTAAACGCCATCACATAGGAGCATCACATATACCTCAAAACTATACGTCCAGATGAGCCTTTAACACAAATCTTTCATCCGGTTGCAGTGAATATCCACTCGTCTAATATACCCAGAGCGTGTGTGTGTTTCTCAGGCATTTCCTCCCTGTAGTATCAACATGTTAAACCAATAAAGCATTTGGAAATGAGTGGGTACAAGTGCTATAATTAGAAGATCCATTACCTGGACCGACATATTGTCTGGCTTCTTTTGTGCCAGTAACATATGCGCACATACACGCATCTAAAAATGTTATAATGATAAATGTGTGTTAAAACTCCAGGAGGAGACCAACTGCTTCTGTCTTGGACAGTTAATTAACCCTGGATTATTTAATACTTAGTAGAAAAATTATCCTCTTTCATAGAAACAGTAGAATAAAATTCTGTCTTCTTTTTCCTCCAAAGATTGAACTTTAACCACCCGAAAGACTCATAAGGGTTCGGTAAACCATCCATAAAGAGGCACAAGGTAATATTTAATATTTACAGTACACGCCACAGCATACTGGAAAATTCCCAACCATCATATGAATTACAGTAGGTTGTTTTTTTCAGTGTGTTTGTCTGCTTTAAGGGTTTACTCACACACAAAATATGATTCTACATGATTTCTGGAGAATTATTATTTTAAGAACCATTCACTAATTGGTAGATGTTCCTTTCCCCGTCCGTCAACTGCTCAGTCTGATAAAGAGTTAAATGTAAGTCGCTCTAAATAAGGGTGTCTGCAAAATGCCAGAAATATAAATATACAGTATATTTGCCTAGCTTCTATTTGGTTGCTTGGTAGAAGGTATATACTACATGTATATAATAGGGGTGGGGCTATATTTTGCTTGTTCTCTTCAAGCTTTAAGCTTTCCTTTGTGTATTCCAGCTTTCTTGCCTTTCCAAAAAGATGCTACAATTGACATCTCTAAATGGTCTATCGTGTGTGAAAAAATGTGTGTGTGAAGGGTTGGTACACCATACTGGATGTCCATTGCTTCATGATCAGTGTAGGATAACCCTGTGTGAGATAAGCAGCACATGGTTAAATAAACGGATGGATGGATGAACTGATGGATGGATGGATGAACAGACCAATGGATGCATACCAGGTGCTTTTTTTTATCTTTAAGGGCAGAAGAGTGGTTAGCACTGTTGCCTCACGACAAGAAGTTTCCAGGTTCATATCCCCTGCAGGAGTTTACATGTTCTCCCCATGTTTGTGTGGGTTTACTTCGGTTACTCCAGTTTTCTCCCAAAGTTCAAAAACATGTATGTTAGATTGATTTGTGTTTCTTAATTTGCTCATAGGAGTAAGTGCGAGTGTGTGTGAGTGTTTGTCTGTATGTGGCCCTGTGATGTACAGGGTGACCCCTGCCTTTCATCCAAAG
Source organism: Bagarius yarrelli (assembly GCA_005784505.1). Classification (NCBI taxonomy): domain Eukaryota; kingdom Metazoa; phylum Chordata; class Actinopteri; order Siluriformes; family Sisoridae; genus Bagarius; species Bagarius yarrelli. Next base: position 1,712,008 of record VCAZ01000091.1, read on the forward strand.
ACAGCTGGAATAGACTGGAATAGATCCCCGTGATCCTTATTAGGAATTAGCGGGTATAGATAATGGCTGGATGGATGGATGGATGGATAGATTTTTTCTCTGTTTAAAGATTCTTGTTGATAGATTTTCTCCTTTAATTAATTTACAGAGTTGGAGTATTTTCTTTGCTCTTCACTTTCCCTCCAAAATCAGAACAGTCTTAGGAACTATTTCATGATCTATTTTTAACATATTCTATTTGCACAGTGACCTGGATAGAAAATATTCATGAAACTCTTATTTTGAATAGTCGTGAAGCTGCTTTGCCATGCAAACCAACGTGTCACTACATTTCTTTAGGCTGTATGACGTACTGCGGGATTATTCTACACAACCCGAATAAGTATGTCAATGCAGTGAATACATTAGGGTGAATAAACTAGTGCTACAGACCAAACAATAGTAAAATACTTGTAATCTATGTTATAACCTCTTTATAACAAGTTATAATTAGAAAGTCAAGTTGTAGTCAAACAACATGTAAAAGAAATCAGTTAAAAAAAAAAACAGCTTATTTTACAGCTGAGCTTAGTGACTCGAATAGCTGGGGTTAGTTAGTAATAAGTAAGAGTTATGGGTTAAATAAAGGAGCAACCCCAGGATTGGGCAGGCGATTCTGGCCTCTGCTCGGTGTGTAAAGTTTGCATGTGCTCTTGACGCTGTGATGGTTTCTATCAGGTACAGTGAATCCTCGCTTTAAAGGATTTATAGGGAACGAAAAGGTTGTCCATTAAAGCCGATTGTCCGTTAAAGTGAAGCATTGTTTTTTCCGTGTCCTAAAAACACAATGTGCGTAAACACTGTATGCTTATCATGCCGTTTTCCTTACACACTTTATCAACGGAAACTCCAGACGACCAATTCTGAGGTTAATGTCCTTCCTTTTCTCACTTCCCTTACGCACAGGGGACATAGTAATCAGCACGACAAAAAACAATTAAAGAGAAGCGATGTACGGACACGTGCATTACACGTAAATAAGAACGGTATGCAGTACATCAGCGGCCAGTTCCAGAGCTACCACTTTGTCTGTTATTGTACATCTGTATATGCGTAGTGTATGCGTAAGTAAACAACATGTGACGCGTGAGTAAACGTAAACAACAGCAGCCACTACCCTTGGGCGGATTTTGTTCGTTAAATCTGATGTCCGTTGGTTCCGAGGTTTCTCTGTACTCCGGTTTCTTTCGAAGACATGCACTGTAGGCTGCGTAAAATTTGAAATTGTCCATAGCATATAAGTATGTGTCGTACACACACTTATATGTCTGCCCTGTAATCGGTTTGTTCCTGCTTTGAGTCCCCTGGGATAGGACCTTGCATAGTATAAGTAGATCGAAAAAGTTTAATGGATTGATGGGTTTTAGGTCTAGATCTGTTATATCCAAACCGGTGTCCAGGAACTAAATTTTTGAGTTAGCCTATAGGAGAAGCAGACAATAAATAGACACATAAGACTCCACTTTTAACACCGTCCTTAAACCAAAACCTTATACCAACCATGTACAGTATGCAAGAAATATTCTGGTCAACGAAAGTCGAAATCTTTTCCAGTGCTTGATTTATTTTCAGCAGCAACTCTTCCTGAAACAACTAAGCTTTCTAACATGCTTTTAGAGATCAAGAGCTTGTGTGGGGGTGGATACCTCCACCGAGAGAGTTTCAGATTGTAGCAGGATTTGTGGGCTTTTTACATGTGCAATTTAATCCATCAACAAGGAATAGTGGTCATAAACAGAATGGCAGGTGACAGCAGGTTTGCCCCTCGGTCCATTTGTGTGCTTGGACTACTTGAAAGACATGCTCAGTCTGTGATCTGTGACAGTCAGGCTTTTAGACCCATTTTAAAGTGTTGCCAGTAGCTGTTACAACATAGCTGTCTTACCCAGTTCTTGAGATAAGCCTGATATTTGATATGGTCCTATTTTACATGCCTTAATTTGGGTATCTTGTAGTTCTTCGATTTGAAAATTCTTGATAGTCCTAGATTTATGTATTTTTTGTTTCAGAATAATTCCATCCGACCTCTGATGAAGTGTTGGCCAGCCTCAGATTCAATCACATCTCTATATTCTTCCCTCATCCGTGGGCCTAATCATGAACCCACCCACAGATGATATATTCTAATAACCTTACCTGAGTTTCTAGTGTTTTTAGTGTTTCTAGGGTTTTCTAATGCTTTGAGTTTCTAGTAACGTTTGTAATGTTGAGTCTGCTGTGTAGTATTGACCAATTGTCTAGTTTTGTCAATTAAACCTAAACTCTTAAAGTTTGAAAGACCTTTTCACCTCCACCTTATAGTACGAGTGAGTAACAAAAGGTTTCCAGGCACACCAACAAATTACAGCACAAAGCTGTATGCACAGTCACGTTACAGGAAGCACAGCCTTGCGTGCAGACTTGTGCTGCCATCTGTTGGCATGTCTGGAAACTTTTTGATACACCCTCAGATGTCCTCTGGTTCAATAGTTTTAGGTTTTATACACTGTACTTCACCTTAGTTCTATATATCTATCTAGAAGCTGGGTTGATTCTGCTTTTTTTTCCTTGCAACCGTTTCCGCAGGCTAGCTCATTGGTGAAAATTATTAGCTTCATTTAAAATTTGTATTTTTTTAAGTACATTTTGTATTACTGTAAAGCTTCTCTGAGCAAAAATCTATAGTTAAAAAGCATTATACCAATAAAATTACATTGAAATTAACTAAATTAAAATTTCAATCATTCATCTTCTATACCCGCTTATTCCCTAATTCGGGGTCACGGGGATCTGCTGGAGTCTATCCCAGCCATCTCTGAAAGGGTGAAAGGCAGGAGGGGGACACTCTGGACAGATCATCAGTCCATCACAGGGCCATACACACACTTACACTCACTCCTATGGGCAATGTAGAATCACAAATCATGTTTTTGGACTGTGGGAAAATAAAGGGGAACCCGAAGCAAACCCACACAAGCACAGGAAGAACATGCAAACTCCACACAGAAAGACCCCTGCAGGGGACACGTGTGTGTGTGTGTGTGTGTGTGTAAGGAGTTGTTTTAAACCCAAAAGCTGTCTTTTATTATGAATAGAAATACGTGACAAAACAACAAACCTAAATTTGACATAACTCGGGCTTAACTAATCTGACTTGACGCTCACAAACATGACTACACTTAAGAAACTTGACTTACCACAGTGGTACAGGGAACAATCCACAATCCAAAACAAACCAATCACCGGATAAAACTGAAGACCAATAGAAACAGGACGCATGGACAAGGGGATCACATGGCAAAACAGGAAGTAAACCAAGGGCATGAACAGAAACATGAAACAATCATGAAACTTAAAAAACTTAAATAATAAACATAATTTAAACATGAAACATACAAACACTAAACCCTACACAGACACACACCTATATATATATATATATATATATATATATATATATATATATATATGCTATTATATTATATAGTAATTGTATCCATGCTGATTGTAATTCTAATTCATGCTAATGTATAATACCCCTTGCATTACAGCAGCATTAGCGCAGGTAGGTAGGTGGCCCTTTCATTCCCTTTGGCTGCTTTTGAGTTCACTCTTGCCAAATAGCTCTGACTTGGCCAAACATTCCATCATGATGGATTTCTCCTTTTTTACCTTCAATGACAGAAAAATAAGAATGAATCATAGGCACAGTTGGAACCTGGTATTGGAATAAAAATGTGTGATGTGATTAAAGAAACGTCTCTGTCCTAATGTTTAACCTATATAAGGGTTCGAGGGTGTGTGAGGACTTAATTCATTTAGATGAATGTCTTTAAGAACAGAGGGGTAAGTGTTTAACTGCCATTCCGATTGTTTATCATTTTTTTTTCTATTTAATCAGTGTTTATTAACTTGGATGAAATAATAAATGAGTTATAAATGCGGAAGACGTCTGAGCATACATTTTTCCTTCCTTCCTTCTTAAATAATCTTGAATAAACAAGTTATAAAGACGAATTAGCGGCACAAAAACAGTAAATTTAGCTTGACTGTGTAGGAGAATTACAAGCTTCTAGTTTAATCTTGTGCAATCTGCGTTTCCATGGTATTGAAACTGTGACAGCGCTGTTGCACATCAGGCTGCCATGTGTCACTCGTCTTTGTTTCGTCTCTCTATCTCCTTTTCATGTGTTTAAACATTTTTGACACATTATTATTCACAGAGCTTAGAAACGCATCCCACTGAAACGCTGGACAATTACTGCGATCGATGCACGCCTTCGCCTTGTTAAAGACACAGCCCTGCTTCCGGACTGTGGTATGTGCTACTGTATGTAAAACAGATGTAAATGTATGAACGTCTGGCTGTTATTGTAATCAAACATACGGATGCAGATACGGCAATGTTGTGGACCGTAGTTGCAGTGGTCCACCTGGTCAAGTCATCTTTATTTATATAGCGCTTTTAACAATCAAGAGTGTCACATAAAAACAATCACATAAAAAGTACAGTAAACACTCACTAAAACACAAAATTTACAGGTATTAATTAAACAGTCCCCAACTAAGCAAGCCAGAAGCGACAACGGCAAGGAACCAAAACTCCATCATTGACAAAATGGAAAAAAAAAACCTTGGGAGAAACCAGGATCAGTCTGGGAGGGGGGTCAGTTCTCCTCTGACCAGACAAACTAGTAGGTTATCCGTGCGGCAGCAATGTTTCCGTGGACTTGTCCAGATGGTCGTCTATAAGACAAGGTCATCACTGGGAAATGTATTGTCTCCAAGTGCTGATCAACCATCTGGGCTGGATACAGAATGGATCTGGTGGCGACGGTGAGCTTGGAATAACAAAAGAAACCAAATATCTTTCGAAAACCAAGGGAACCTAACACAGAAGATGTTTTAAAATTGAAAGATGTTTAGCAGTGGGACCTAAGAGCACTTATCTACTGCCTGGAGAAGTCTGGCCAGAAAGGGTCTTTGTGAACTTCATGGCTGTAGTAAGAGGCAGGTTTTTTCTTGAAGGGATAGAGGGTGGAACAAGTTTTTGAAGGAATCGTTGAAGAATAGGTAAGGTTCCTTGGAAGTCTGGACTTTTTTATTTGTTGAAGAAAGAGTTGGAGATATTCTAAATTAAAGGCTGGGCAGTTTCTTATCTGTCATGCAGTACCATTGCCAGGAACACATCCAAAGTTATTCTGCACCATGACATTGACCCCAAACTTCATTGAGAGAAGAACAATAATCATGGACTTGATGATTTGGCCCCCACAGAGCTCTGATCAAATTATTGAGCTGTCCGGGATTAAATAAATAGACTGAAGGAATTGAGGTAGCCTACATCAGTAGAAAATCTGTGGTTCTCCATGAACCTACCTTTCCATCCAGTCCTTTCAAAAATGATCTGCAGGTGTTATTATGCAGGCAAAGAATAGACACAGCAAATATTGATTTAATTTGTTTTTATCTTTTTTTTTTTTATTTTGTTAATTGATAAAAAATAAATAAACTATAAACCCTTCTTTATTTTAAAACAAACTTTCCTAAATCTTGCAGAAAACCTTATAGAATGTCAAAGAAAGTAAAAACTTATAATCATTTAAAAGCTGCAACAACAATAAGCAGATACTCGAATATATTCAGAGCTGAGAGTTCATCTCATCCGCGAGTCCAGAGGTTTTATATGATGTGACACGTTTTCAGTAATGGAGCAAAGCGAGCATGGATAGAGAGAGATTGGTTTTATGATTGAGAGAGAGCGAAGGAGAGAGAGAGAGAGAGAGAGAGAGAGAGAGAGAGAGAGAGAGAGAGAGAGAGTGAAAGAAAGAGAGAGAGAGAGAGAGAGAGAGAGAGAGAGAGAGAGAGAGAGAGAGAAAGAAAGAGAGAGAGAGAGAGAGAGAGAGAGAGAGAGAGAGAGAAAGAGAGAGAGAAAGAGAGAGAGAGAGAAAGAAAGAGAGAGAGAGAGAGAGAGAGAGAGAGATAAAAGAGAGAAAGAGAGAGAGAGAGGAGAAGAGACCCCCCCCAAGAGAAGAGAGAGAAGAGAGAGAGGAGAGAGAGAAGAGAGAAGAGAGAGAGAGAAGAAAGAGAGAAAGGAGAAAGAGAGAGAGAGAGAGAGAGAGGAGAGAGGGGAGAAAGAGAAGAGAAGAAAGAGAGAGAGAGAGAGAGAGATGAGAGGAGAAAGAGAAGAGAGAGGACTAGAGAGAGAAATCGAGGAGAGAAGAGAGAAAGAGAGAGAGAGAGGAAGAGAGAGAGAGAGAGCGAGAGAAAGAAAGAGAGAGGGAGAGAGCCCCCAGATTTTAGATAAGAGAGAGAAAGAGAGAGAGAGAGAAAGAAAGAGAAGAGAGGAGAGAGAGAGAGAGAGAGAGAGAGAGAGAGAGAGAGAGAGAGAGAGAGAGAAGAGAGAGAGAGAGAGAGAGAAGAAGAAAGAGAGAGAGAGAGAAAGAAAGAGAGAGGGTAGAGAGACGAGAGAGAGAGAGAGAGAGAGAGAGAGAAAGAGAAAAGAAAGAGAGAGGGAGAGGAGAGAGAGAGAGAGAGAAAGAGAGAGAGAGAGAAAGAGAGAGGAAAGAGAGAAAAGAGAAAACGGAAAGACAAAACCATATTTAATCCGCTTATATTCATCATCTTTTTTTAAAACATCTACAGTTAGTATAAAGTTTTTAAAAAAGAGTATAATTTACTGAGAAAATGGGTAGTTAGTAAGTAAAGTATTGGTCAGAAGATTATAAGTTCAAATCCCAGAACCACCAAGATGCCACTGTGGGGCCCTTGAGCAAAGCCCCAACCCTCAGCTGCTCACTCGTATAAGTGAAATGAATGTAAGCGGCTCTGAACGGGGTCGTGTGCCAAATGCCGCAAAAAACAATGTTTATAATCTAATGATTCAATCTTACATTTTATTCTAAAGAGTTTTTTGGATCATGTATAGATTAGATTAGATTAGATTAGATTAGATCAGATCAGATCAGATCAGATCAGATTAGATTTCATTAAATTGTATTAGAGTAGATTAGATTTTCTTAGATTATATTAGATTTTCTTAGATTAGATTTTATTAGAATGGAATGGATTAGATTCGATTTGATTATTTTTCATTAGATTACATAACATTAGATTAGATTTTATTAGATTAGCTTCCATTAGATTAGATAACATTATGATGTCAATACACCACATTCAATTAGATTTGATTTCATTAGATTGGATTAAATTAGATAAAATGACATAAATCAAATTAGATTAGATTTTCTCTGATTAGATTAGATTTTATTAGATTTCATCAGATTAGATTTCATTATATTGGATTCTATTAACAGATATTAGATGACATTACACTACATTAGTATATATTTGGTTTGATTAAATTAGATATTATGAGATTAGATTTTATTAGATTAGCTTTCATTAGATTAGATAACATTACATGGCATTACACTACATTGGATTAGATAAAATGTTATTAGATTAGAGTAGATCGATGGCATTAGATGACATTACATTACATTAGATTAGATTCCGTTAGATTGAATTGAATTAGATTAGATGACATAAATTAGATTAGATTAGATTAGATTTAAATTTACTCTGATTATGCATGGTTATAAGGCAACGAAATGCAGTTAGCATCTAACCAGAAGTGCAAAATAGCAGTTCATTATAAGCATATATATAAATACAGTATGTATATGTATGAGTGTGAGTAATGTATGAATATACAGTGCATTGTAAGTATACAGGTTTTGAGTATACAGAATGGATATAAACATATAGAATGTGAATGAATGTACAGAGAAAATATATGAAGAAATATTTAGAGAACATAGGTATATAAATGAGCGAACAGAATAATAAATATTTACAGTTTATAATTAAATGTGCTTTAAAGTTCAAACTGAAGCTAAAACTACTTTTTGTTTTTGCAATGCCAATAGTATTGTATTAACCCTTGCGTTACCATGTGTACATAGATTGGTGTCGAACCTGCAGCCACTTTACTCTAATAGGTCACTTTAAAAATCTTTATACTGACATAATATTTGGTGGAAAAATAGACATAAAAGCACCAAAAACATCTGTTGACTATTCACCAATTTTTATGTATTTTCTTGCAAGCGTTGAAAAGTTAAAGCAGAAGCACAGTGTGAATTACTATTTCCGGTCTAATCAAATGTCTGATGCATTTTAAACTTGTGTTGCAGTTTGTTTATTTATATTAAGAAGCGCATGCATGGAAAATTAAGTGTTTTTCCTCTTATGCTAATTCTTTATACATGTAAAGAGCATGATGCCTGCACACACTCGCTACAGTACTGAGTGGAAGGATGAGTGTAACACAGATCGCCATGGTAACCGATTTTCCCGCGGCCCGATCTGCCTGGAGGGCGAAAAGAGATAAACTGCTCCTCTAAAAAGTACGTGGGAGACGGTAGTGGATCCGGAGGGGAGGGGGTGGGTGGAGGATGGCAACTGTTCCGCCACAATTCCAGCCTTTCGGAGTCTTTCTGTGTGTGTTTCTCTTTGGTGCGACTGCTGGTGCTGCTGCCGCTTTTCGCGCCTGACGCACGCGTGAGACCAACGTGCAGGATTTTCCGCCACCTCTCGACTGGTTTGCAATCACGGAAAAAAAAACAAGCGGGGCAGATAAAATGAGGTCTCGTGCAATGCAACTGGGATCGGAAATAGATTTGTTTCTTTCGAGGTTTTGCGTTTATGCGTGACAGCAGACAGGCACGTTTTTATTTGCGTTTGGTTGCAAAATTCTCGCGCGCACTGACTGGCAGGCACCGGGTGTTTGCGGTTTTGTTTTTGTTTTGTTTAATTTTTAATTAGTTGGCTCGAGCTAGCCAGAATAGGTGGAGATGCACCTGCACCTCACGCGCCGTCAGTTATCTGATGCATAGCCACCAACTTTTTGGAGGAGAAAAGTTCCTGGAATGTAAACAGCAGGAGCGGAGCACCGATTTGACCTCGCTTTTTAGAAGTGGATGCGCCTGGCATGGAGTGACAGCGGCATCTCGCTCGTTTCTTGCACTCGCTCGCTTCACGTCCGGTCGGCATGGTCCGCTCCGGACAGCACGCGCCGAACGGGACTAACTCGGGTTCGGGCGCAGGCTCAGCTGCGCGCGCAGACGGTCCCGGTAACGAGGCACCAAAGAGCATTAAAGCCCGGCGCGCAAAACCTCCACCTCCTGGCAGCCGGAACTGTCTCACGGCAAACAGGTCGCTGTTCATCTTCGCCGAGAATAACCCGGTGAGGAAGTACGCGCGGAGGATCATAGAATGGCCATATCCTTACCTTTAACACCTTCACTAAGGTGTGTGTGTGTGTTGGGGGAACAACGGGGTCTTAAATATGGGGTTAGGGTAATGACCTCGTTTACATTTCTGGTATTTGGCAGATGCACTTATCCAGAGCGACTTACATTTCTCAGGCAGCTTGGTGGTGCTGAGAATTGAACGCGTAATCTTCTGACCAGTAGTCTTTAACCTGAACCACCAAGCTACCACTTACTCTTACTGCCTAAACTTTGACCCACATTTAACATCATTTAGGGACTAATACAGATAGCAAAAATGTTCTTTTCCATCTTCCATCAAGTACCTTTAGTACATCTCTTTAATCCACTGAAGAATTTAACTAGCTACTGATTCCACCACTTTGGTCTAATTCAAGCTGTTTTACTCAGACCTTCAGAGCAAAAAAAAAAAAGATAAAAGATGTTCGCTTGATGATACCATCCCACCTTTAGACTATACAGAAAAGCCCATTACGCTACATCTATGCTTGTTGTATCTTTTCTGTGTTGGACATTTCTTATTTTTTTCTGCCTATATAATGCTCTGTACAGTTTATAACCCCATCCACTATTGGACTGATAGAAAGACACCACCACAAGACCACCACTAACAACACATCCATGTAGGTGGTATGAATGTATCAGCAGTGTTGCTTGAATAATTAGTCAGTACACGTCAATTTCCATTGATGTTGGAATGATTGACAGGCTGTGCAAAGCAACAGGCAGTAATTTCACACCTGTCAGGTGACCCATAAGGTCAGTTTATTATTTCCAGCGGTCGGAAAGGAGATGTAGCTATAAGGCAGGTGTATATTGGATCATATTGTGTTGTTGTACCCATATCTGTTTTGTTGGCATTTATAGATATCTTTAAAAAGCCAATCGTGTTCAAACAGCCTACGGATAAAAAAAAAAAAAAAAAAAAAAAAGGTTTTATATTATTTTTTCAAAGTGGTGGATGATGATTAACATCAGCACCACGCACAGCGCTTGCATTAGTAAGCCAGAAAGCGAGGTTGAGTGTTTTTTTTTTCCTGCTATATAACACACTGATAGGTGTATAATGAAATGATGAGATGTTCTGGGATAAGGATAAAAATGTGAAAACGCTGTTTTAGACCGCTCCGGTTTGGGGATCTTGTGTTCATCATTTAAACGCCGGCATCAAGACGGATTAATGGGTTTAGTAATAGAAAACATGCACTAAAGGGACTTATGTATCCAAAAAAAACATATATCTAATATTCCAGGCATTGAAGGTTGTAGAAGAAGGTGTGCATCTTTCAGGTACAGAACCAGACTTTATGGAGAGCCTTTGGTGATACATTTTTTAAGTCTGTACTTTGGCAATTATAATGTACATAAGTCGTAGAATTTAGTTCTAAACCTGAATATAAGATTAATTGTAGTGTGTTGTGGTTGTGAAGCATTTCTCATTTTAAAGCCACTCTGCACTGTAAATCCTGCATGTTGTCAGAGAAACAGAATAATCATCAGATACTATTAGGAAAATAGGCATAACCTGGTAGAACGTGACCAGCACCCTGGCGTACTGAGTTAAGGCACCGACACGCACTTGCATGGTTGCGCTCCGGCTTGAATCTGGCTGGGGTCCCCTATGGTCCCACCCACCCATCCACCCACCCACCTTTATTTCCCCATGTTTCATCTCTGTCTTTGTCATAACAAAGGCAAAAAATATCTTAAATGTGTCTGGGTTGAGGTGGATCCAAAGACTTCCTGAGAAGGATCTTTCAACACTTTAATCACTGAGCTACCACTTCCCTAATGCTGAACTCTCATTAACATCAATAACTTAATTTACATTTATATTTACAGCATTTTGCGGACACCCTTATTCAGAGCGACTTACTTTTATCTCTTTTATACATCCAATTGGGGGTTAAGAGGCCCAGCAGTAATAATTTGGTGGTGCAGGGAATCGATTTCCAGATCCTCAACACCTCAACCACTGTGCTACCATCTACCACTACAACTAGGGAAAAAGTCATCCTAAGAAGGACACCAGCTTTATTTTCCATGGTAATGATGTTATCTGAAGTTAAAGATGGGGAAGTGGTAGCTCAGTGGTTAAGGTGTTGGACTGCTGATTCGAAGATTATAAACTTAGAACAACCAAGCTACCACTTTTGGGATCCTTAGCGAGGCCTTTAACCCTCAATTTCCCAGATGGTAAAAAAAAAATTGAAGTGTTATAAGTCGCTCCAGGTAAGGATGTCTTCGTGATTGTTTGTTGTCAACGTACAATATAAATCTGAAACATGGAGCAAACTTCCACAGCGAACTGAGATAAATGCATGTCATTTGTAATTAATAGCTGCACTAAATTAGCTGCTTTATTCGGTTAGGCATTTTTTGTAGCAGTGCACAAACAGAGCTTTTCTCTCTCTCTCTAATGGACCCATTAGTGTTCAACACATGATAGTTACATTTACTACACTCTCGATCAGCAAACAAAAAAAAGGGCTAATTACCGGTTATTTCCTGCTTTGTTTAGGAAATTGTTGATTGGGCTATTAGGAAGGGTGCAATTAAAAAAAAAAACTTCTATTTACTCCGACATATTTGCCCCCAATTAACTGAAAATATTGGGTAAACTGGGCACTTTGGGTAAACCAGAATTACTGGTTAGACATTATACGGTAAAGATACTTCATTATAAATACTGCAGTTAAACCATGTATAAGCAAAGGGTTTGTATAGACTAGATTATGTGGTCAAAGGTACTGGTTAGGAGGTTATCGGTTTAAATCGCTGCAACATGTCTCCTAATCCCTGGTGTGTTTGTGTGTGTGTGTGTATCTGTAGGCTTAAGGTTAGTGTATAAACTTTGACTGACGTTAAACATCCTTGAGTAATAATACATTTATATAGCTTGGCCGTGCTGGGCATCAAACCCACAACCTTCAGGTTAGCAGTCCAACACTACTGCACTACCAAACAGTCTGGTCATCAAAAAACTCTCTCTGGCATTTGGCAGGCAGACCTATTTAGAGTAACTTCACATATATAATATTTTCCTTCAACTGAACAGTTAAAGGCTGCAGTTACTAAGGGCCTTGCACAGGGGCCCAGCAGTGGTAGTCTGGTGGTCCTGAAAAATGAACCCAAGAACTTCTATTAAGTAGTCCAACACTTTAGTGAGCTATTAGGGTTTAATACTGTCTTTCTGTTCTCCATGTTCTCCCAGTGTTTGCTCCGGGTTTACTCCGGGTTCTCCGGTTTCCTCCCACAGTCCAAAAACATGTTTGCTTGGTTGATTGATGATTCTAAATTGCCCACAGGAGTGAGTGTGTGTGTGTGTCTGGTTGTTTGTCTGTCTGTAGCCCTGTGATGGACTGGTGACCTGTCTAGGGTGACCCCTGCCTTTGACAGCTGGGATAGACTCCAGCAGATCCCCGTGACCCTGATTGGGAATAAGCGGGTATAGACAATAGATGGATGGATGATGGAATATAATCTTTGTATTAGATTACCAAAGGGTATATATCCCACCAAAAAACCCCATGTCATGTTCAAACAAACAGCAGTCATGTGGTGAAAACTGCTGGGACTGCCCCTGCCTTGCAGCTGGGAAGACTACAGCGACCCTGAACCCTGATGGGGAAATAAGGACAATGATGGATGAAATATGTAGATTATCCACCAAAAAACCCCAAAAACAAACAGTCAGTGGGTGCTGGGAAACTGACTGGGAGTTTATCATGTGTGTTATTGTGTGCTTACAGTTTTGTTTTTGTTGAATACTGGAAGTCATTATAAAGGACACCACTTATAAAGAGGTGGGTTTTTTTCTACTTAAAGGGCTTATTAATGAAAATGCCTTTATTTTGTCACATATACTTTTTACAGCAGAGTGAAATTCTTTTTTTCGCATATTCCATCATAGTAAGTTGGGGGTCAGGGTGCAGGGTCAGCTATGATACAGAGCCCCTGGAGCAGGAAGGGTTAAGGGTCTTGCTCAAGGACAGGCCACTGGTTGGCTTGCTGGTGGTGGAGCTTGAACCCAGGTCTTCCTGGTCTCCAGATTAGCAACTCGGCACATTAACCATTGAGCCACCACTGCAAAGGGTTGCTCAAATGGTTTAAGCGGTAGGTTGTTGATCGGAAGACCCGGGTTCAAGCCTCACCGCTGACAGTTTGCCACTGTTGGGTCCTTGAGCAAGACCCTTAACCCTTCTTGTTCCGGGGACACTGTATTAAAGCTGACCCTGCGCTCGGACCCCAACTTTCTAGGATAGGATATGCGAAGAAACAAATTTCTCTGTTTCTTTACATATGTATGTGTATGTGACAAACAAAGACATTTACATTGTAACATAAGCGGTTTAGTGCTACACTATATTATAAAAAAATTGCGATATGCAAATGCATGCTAAATAAAGCGATATTTGATAGGCGATACAATATTTTAAACATTTCGATACAAAGTGCACTTGTTTTGTAAGGTTTGTAGTGTTTCCCCTTTGCGTTGTCACTCGAAGTTTTTTTATAAACATAGATTTACATGTTCTACATAGAACTTTGGTATGCATGTGTTTGTAACTTTTAAAACCCAAATACTTCCAAACCTTCAGGGTTTCGTTCGTTTATTCATTCATCCATTCATTCATTCATCTTCTATACCGGCTTTTTCCCTAATTCAGGGTCATAGGAATCCGCTGGAGTCTATCCCAGCCGTCACTAAAAGGGTGAAAGGCAGGAGGGGGCGAGGGTGTCCATCACAGAGCCACACACGCACACTCACACTCACTCCTATGGGCAATTTAGAATCACCAATTAATAACACACATGTTTTTGGACTGTAGGAGGAAACCAGAGAACCCTGAGTAAACCAACACTAGCACAGGGAGAACATGCACACAGAAAGACCCCTGCCTGGGAATCGAACCAAGCACCAACTAACATTCATGTGCCAGATATTATAGTAACCCAAAAACGTTGACCGTACATTATTATTTGAAGTATTAACACGCACATTTATCGCAAATTATCGAAATATGCGTATCACGTATAATATTTACGATATTTTAATGATTTTGATATATTGTTCAGCCCTAATGCGTATATATATTTGTGAGCTCACAGAATTCTTAGTAAAAACAGTAGTGAAAAATGTGAATATAGCTGAATAAAGAGTGTAAAAAGAGTACTTAAGATTTAGAGGGGTACGTTGAGGTTTGGGGTTGATTAGCTTTGCTGCGGTTTAATAAACTATGCTTTGGGTTTCATCACTCTCTGCTGAGGTTCCTTACATAATTCCAATTATTAAGCATATTAATCAGTGTTCGCTATGAATTATTCAGTAACTAATAAAAATCTGTGTGGTTCCAGGGCTGAAGAATGTAAGACAGAACCTGTCAGCGTCTTCTACAGATAATTGTTTTGGGGTTGGATGTTTTCCTGGTTTTGGTGACAGAATTTTTTCTGAAATTGTTTTTTTTTCAGCGTTTTCGTCTCACCGAAGCCGTGACAGTGCTGTGGCACGTCTGTCTGCCGTGTGTCACTTCCTATTGTTTGATCTGTCTGTCTTTCCTGTCCTTTTTCCTATATGGAAAAGACCGAAAGGATGAATTGACTGCATTCACCCGAGGTGCTTTAATGAGGTCTTTGTTTATATCTTCTCCTGTAGGTGTTTTCCACCAAGCCGATCGGGGGATTAAGTGGATGTGGGAAGTTCTCGCAAACGAGCGAGTCTATTTATAGCAGCTGGTTGTGGCTGGGACGTAGTCTGTTCAGTGTGAATCACTGAGATTCATCAACATGCCGTCCATTGTGGCTTAATGACACAGTTTGTAATGCTGGGGTTGTATTTTTTTATTGATTTGTTTATTTTATACAATTTCAGTAACTAGTCCCAGAAATACTGGACACTAGATGTTCATTTTAGCGTAATTTTTTTTTTTGAGAGACTAATAAAACCCAGAGAACCCTAAGAGAACCCACACAGATGATTCACAGAAAACACTCCGAAGCCTTATTCACTCCAGATTGTAATTTAGAATAAATTGTGGGCTGAAGAATTGTAATTTACTATAGACTTCATTCTCTGTCTTCTTGTACAAGTTACAAAGAGGCTTTTAAACCACAGCATACGGTGTGAATGTGAGGGTTTCTTTTCTTTCCTTTCTTTTTTTTCGGTTCACTCGCCTACACAGAATAACCACTGTGCAAATGGCTTTCAAAACACTCATCACAAGGCACATTGAACATAATTTAGAGTCTAAGCTATTAGTATGGATGGCACTGTAATTTACCACTGTGATGCACAGGCAATTTTAGTGAACGGCTAGCTAATGGAAATGATAATGAGAATCGCGGATTAGCAGCGGATTTTCCTCGATTTTTTTGTTTGCTGTTTAGTTCAAAGGTCTAAACAGTAAAATAAAATTATCATTTTTAATGTATTTATTTTTGCCTTTTAACACTGGATTAGATGTTTTGTTATGAGGATACGGACGAATGAGAGCATTATTTTTAAAGAAATTTATATAGAATAAATACGGAAAATAATAAAAGATGAAAAAAGACAGATGAGACAAACAGCAGTTTCTTTTCCCGCTTTTTGAATCAACTTTTCTTTTTTCCAAACATTTGATTATTTTGTTGTCTTTTTGAAATGTTATGGATACCAACCTTTATACATTTACAGCATTTGGCAGACACCCTTATTCATTTATACAACTGAGCAATTAGGGGTTAAGGGCCTTGCTCAGGGGCCCAGCAGTGGTGGCTTAGTGGAGCTAGGAATTAAACCCACAATCTTCAGGTTGTTAGTCTAACACCTTAACCATAAGCCACCACTTCCCTCCGTTAGACTATCATCAACATACAGATATGATATGAGTAACTATGTCTCTGGAGGTGATCCTGGATTAAACTTCCTGTGTTGATCCTGAATCAACATTTCAATCAACCAATCTCCAAACTATCTGATGTCATCAGTGTGTGTCGATCAAACCTGCCTTCCCTTTTTTGTCCACAAACAAACTGTAAAATTTCAACTGAAATGCTGTAAATGCTGAAAAATATCCGATTGGCTGAGACTTAAAATTTATGTGCCAAAAAAACAATTATATTGGAACAATTTACTGACGATGACGATTTCTGGATTAACATTAGATCACAACATGAAATTAGACAATAAACAATATTAAAATCATTTATGATGGAGCAACATTCTATTATAAAACAGGGTTTACAATTATTTAATGAAATCTTCAACGTGATTGTTGAAATTTAACAATCACAAGCCAGATTTTTATAACCATAAATTAAAAAAAACTATGA
Source organism: Bagarius yarrelli (assembly GCA_005784505.1). NCBI lineage: Eukaryota > Metazoa > Chordata > Actinopteri > Siluriformes > Sisoridae > Bagarius > Bagarius yarrelli. Next base: position 1,728,636 of record VCAZ01000091.1, read on the forward strand.
ATTTACTTTTAATCCATGCACACACACCTAAATACATTTTACTGCGCACACACACACACACACACACACACACATTTAACTAATAAATACATTTATAATATTACTTTTTGGTTTACAATAAGGGAAAGATTTAAAAACGTATCAACACACGATCTCTGAATTACGGCAGAGACTCGACTCAGCGATGTTGAAAGTTTTTATAGTACCATTGAACCTTAAAGAAGGAGCACTGCATCAGTGTCCAGGTTCCAATATCAGATAGTCAAATGGCATTCTGGGTAATGTAGGAAACCATTCACAAAATGGTGATAAATGTGTTTTCAGTTAAACATGTATGTTTATAATTTTATTATCTTGGGTGCCATTAAAATGACATAATAGATTTGGGTTTGCATGTTCGCCTTGCATGCACACTCTCAAAGCACCGTCCATGCGCATGTTCTCTTTGTGCTTTGAGAGTTTTCTCTTTTGGAATTCTGGTTTCCTCCCCAGTCCAGAAAGTATGTTGTATGTATCTTTAATTAAATAAGCATTTTGTCTAGGGGGTCACCTGACTTTTTTTGTACCCCGAATGTTTTCGGATAGATTTCAGGTTCCCAGCAACCTTGGGAAAGACAGTGGTAGGAAATAAATGGATCAATGAATGGATATATGGATGAATAGTCTGATGGAAGGATGGGTGGAGGGATAGATGAATGGATTGATGGATGGAGGTTGGTTGTATGTTTGGATGGATGGATGGATGAATAGATGGTTGGATAGGTTGTTGGATAAATGGTTGGGTGGAATTTTTTGGCTAGGGAATTGGTAGCGCAGTGGTTAGGGTGTTGGACTGCTATCTGAAAGATTTGGGTTTGATTCCTATTACCACAATGTTGCCCCGACTGGGCCCCTGAGCAAGGCCTTTACCTCAGCTGTAAAAAAATAAATAAATGTAAGTCGCTCTGGTTAAGGACATCTGCTAAATGCGATTGGATGGATGGATGGATGGATGGATGAATGGATGGATGGATGGATGGATGGATGGATGGATGGATGGATGGATGGATGGATGGCTGAATGGCTGGTTGGCTGAATGGGTGGCTAAATAGATAAATGGATGAAAGAATAAAAAGTTGGTTGGATAGGTGGATGAATAGTTGGATGAATGTATGGATGTATGTATGGATGGATGGATGGGTGTACAGGTAAACACCATTTAGAATCACAAGTAGATTATGCTTTGAGTTTGTTAAGACTGATTGTCCTTGAACACAGTGGAGTTGTATATATACCTTAACCATGCTGCTACTCCATTTGAGTACATGATCCTGGCTACCATCATCGCCAACTGTGTGGTTCTGGCTCTGGAGCAGCATCTTCCCAGTGAGGACAAGACGCCCATGGCCAAAAGACTGGTGAGATATTGTTAGTTTCTAAAAAATCTGATTATTGCTCTTGTACTAAAAGTGTTTTAGTCTGTATCTCTAGGTAAGGTAAGAGTTGCACCATGATCATGAAAATCTCTCCCTAAAGAGAAAGAATTGGAGGATGTGTTCACTTGATATATGATTACACGTCATATCTGCAACGCCCACAGCCCTTGTGCTCAATGTGTATGCATGATTCATGGGCGGATACTGCAAATCGATGCACTTAGCACCTATAATGAAAAATATCATATTAATAGCATTATTTTGGGATGTCCACAAACAGGAAACAAAGTTCTACATCTTTATCTTACCTCTCATTTCGAAGCCTGTAGGCCTGTTTTTTCGCTTAACCATGGTAACTACACAGGGCTTGTTTTCTCCTTCTATTCTGACTTAATAAAGACTTTGAAATAAACCATAAAGGAGGAAACAAGCTCACCTACTGTCTAGACACTGCTCTGAAAATTACCGTCTCTTAGCTAAATAAGCTAAAAGCACAGTGTGGAATAATTAAGGTTTAACAAAACGAAGGAAATTAAATTATGCTTCTTAAACCTGCTTCTTGATACATTTATAGCTCTAAAATTCTGCTGCTTTACACTTTCCCAGGAGAAAACAGAGCCCTATTTCATTGGAATCTTCTGTTTCGAAGCCGGCATCAAGCTGCTCGCTCTTGGCTTTGTTTTCCACAAGGGATCATATCTAAGAAATGGCTGGAACGTCATGGATTTTATTGTCGTGCTAAGCGGGTAAGTGATAGCGCTTTGATGTTGAAGTGTTTTTTTCTGTTATTTACCCTGATAGTCTGGAATACACCTGTTGTCAGTGCTAAGCCCTGGCTTTTTATGTATATTTTTCATCATGATCAAACTTCAGCTTGCAAATCTGTGATCACATTTATGATTCCCAACCAATCACTGATTATTCCAAACTAAATTCGATGTTGCTGTTCCTTTTGCTTGTTCAAAGCTTTGCTCTTTCTCTCTCTGATACACGTGCACGTTTAGACGGCGTCCTGTAACACCAACTTCACAACTCTCCCTTGTTTTTTTCAATCAGGCTTATATAAAAGCGGCATCATCAGCCTGATGTGCTGGTAGCTAGGTGACAGAACAAGCTGCCGGAGCTCTGAGTAAGACTGGATCCATACCAAAATGATTCTTGGATAGTCTCATCAGATCTGTATTTTGGTCTGATCGCAGATTCTGAAAGGTGCTACCTGTGCAGTCAAGTCGAGCTGTCAAATGTGGTCTTAACCCCAGGATGTCTTTTTGTGAAGGTTTTTAGTGCAACACCAAAAACAGGAGAAGTTATTTATACATCTGCTGGTCTGAACTGGGACTGCAATAAAGGTCTGTTGGTGCAGGAAATGACTGACCCATGTTCACTTGATAAACAGCAAAGGAGGACCTTCCAGAAGACCTTTATTTTTGTCAAATATACATTACACACAGTAAAATACTTTTTTTCGCATTCCTATTTTCCAAAACACAATGTCAGCCATAATACCCTGGACCATGCTCAATGACCCACCAGTAGCAGTTTGGTGGTGTCGGCCCTCCAACTTCCAATCAAAAACACAAAGCTGTAATATTTGTGCCACTATTGGCCACTACCAGTTATTCACAGAGTTGCCAGATTGAGCCATTTTTTTTTTAAATACTGTGTCCACCGATATTGTGTTTTATTGTAAATCACTGGAATTAAATTTGTACAACTAAAGTCAGAGTATAAGTGAAGACAGGGTGCTTAAAACTAGTTGTGTTATAAGATATATTTCTAGAAAAAGTCTGGATATAGGCAATGTCTCTACATTCGAAATGCATGCCCACCACAATGACCTCGTTTCAGTCAGAAATCAGGACACAGAGACAGCAGATTTATTCACACAGGTTGGTGGATAGAAAACACGGATAAAGTGAAAGGAGTTGAATGAATGTAGCAGTGAATAATGGCCGGAGAGACAGGAGAAAAAACAGAGAAGTGATTAGCTAATGTCTTACAGAAAAGAGCACTTTACTTTGAGGCAGCCGGAGGCGTAGAACAGGAAGGTAGTGTATGCGAGACTAGACGGTGACTAAGTGAGTAGTAGTTATAGAGATAACTTAATTGAGTAGCAACAGGTGCAGGTGATCAGTAATCTAGTGATTAGGAACGTGTAGGGGCTGTGTTGGGATCTGGTGGCACTGAGAGATCCGTGATGGTTTCCACTGCAAGAGCTTATTCTAATTGATCCTGGGCTTTGCAAGGTGTGGTTGGGCTGGACATTTTAGACATTTATCAAACAAACCTTCAGTATTGACCACAGTCAAACAAAGTTCTGCCATCAAACTGCTTGAGAGTGCTGGATGAGTGTATATTGTTAACTCGCACATGAACATTTCCTTATATAGAAGAAAATGCTGATACCTTTTTAATTTAATTTAGTTGCCAAGCCAAAATTTGGTTAATTGCTGTCTAATTGTTTTATATAGAATTATTTCTCTACAGTATCCAAGGTTCCTGTATAGAACAAAACCCCAAAGTTCTACTTAGACCAATTTTGGACCTGTTTCCATTGACATGTCCTCAAAGTTCGATATGTTGTGAATCAATTGACTTCCTTTTAGACCAATCCAATGATATCAACTGCTGCATTCTTTCCAGAGCCTCAGAAAAGCTTTTCTTCGCTTGAAACCATTTGCCCTGGATGATAGTAAACATAATCCTGAGATATATTTGATTTTTCACACCGCCTACACTTAAACTGGGGTTAGCAGTTAATCCTCAAACTGGTTCATTCATAAAACCCAAACCAAATATTCTTAAATGCAACAACAACCATAAATGATAAGTATAGCGGCTCTAGAATTTACTGTTAACATTTGGGGAAACGTTATTACATCCTTTGCTATAAGCCTTTATAAATGTACGTATATATGTCATACATTAAATAATGTATTTAAGTAAAGGTATTTGACGAAGTGTTATAATACGTAGGTCAGAAACACTACCTGGTTATCCTGTATAGAAGACAAATACAATGTCTTCCTTTGTGGTAGATAAGCTTCCTGTTGTTGGTGGACGCATTGCTGGTTGGTATCATGCAATGGAATATCTTCCTGAGTTCTGTTTTTATTATTTAAAAAAGTTTCCCCAGTCTATCCTTCAAGGTTTTAAAAGTTTCCATGCGGTTCTTCCCTCAAGGCCATTTCCTGCCTATCAGTTAGAAAGTGGCAGTGAGTACCACTGTCAGCTGGTGCTGAGATGCCTAACGGGGGCGGTGTTATGAGTAGGTTTTGCAGTAAACTCCAAACACTGCAGTGATTTCAGGTTGGAAAGTTGTTTCAGTCGTTTGTATGGCAGAGACATTGGAGTCTTTTTTATGGTATAAAGGGAAATATTGACGCAACCTTCAAGGAAATGCTTCTATTTCGAAGCGAAAATGGTTCTATGACTTGCTTATTTTTTTTGTGGAATCTCAAACTGTGTCTTTATCTAGAACCACACTGTACATTTCACTAAAAGAACTTTGATTGTTATTAGTAGTATTAATAGTGTTCCATCTATTCATCTATCCATTGTCTATACTCGCTTATTCCTTATCTGGAGCATGGGGGATCTGCTAGAGTTTATCCCAGCTGTTATTGGGTGAAAGGCAGGGGTCACACTGGACAGGTCACAAGTCTATCACAAGGCCACATACAGACAAACAACCACACACACTCCTATGGGCAATTTATAGTCACTAATTAATCTAATATACATGTTTTTGGACTGTGGGAGGAAACCGGAGAACCCAGACTAAACCCATGCAAACACAGGGGGAACATGCAAACTCCACACAGAAAGACCCCTGCAGAGGATACGAACCTGGGACCTTCTTGCTGTGAGTCAACAGTGCTAAACACTAAGCCACCGTGCTGCCCTTAAAAAAAAACACTTAATAGTATTATTTTTATTTAGATAAAACTCTAAGAAATAATTGCCCCGATTTTTACCTTACACCTTCCCAGAGACTCGTCTGGATTTCTCTGAATTATTGAAATGTAGTTTTTATTTTTAAAAAAAATACTCTCTTTTTTGAGAGTATAGTTAACTCTCAACAGTGAAGATTATGAAACCTTTGCAAAAAGTTGGGTGAAATTGTTGCGTCAAAATCTCCTGTCATTCATGTTTAGCATCTTTAATGGACAAAAAAACATCATAAACAATTTAAAAAAGGGAGGATTGTTTTAATTCTTTAAAAATAACAATATTAAGACTCATTTCTATACTTTATTCTTGCAGAGGTTCTCTACAATCTCCATTTCATTTCTTCTTCCTGTTTCCTGACCCAGTTTTCCATGCCATCCAGTCCCGAACTCATCCACTCAAATCTTTCCACACTGATGAGAATGAGAGGCTTCATCCTTACAAACAGAATTTTGGCAAAAATCTCATGACGTCAGTCAGTCAGCAGACGAGATGAAGGGAAACTCTGCCAAGATGCTGGCTTCAGAAGCTGCTCTGCTCCCACACTTGAGTTTAAAGGTGTGGAGTTAAGAATGGCACATAAGTGGCACATGGTACAGTCACACTGTTTTACACTCTGGTAACATTTTGGTTTTTGTGAGTCAGGCTTACACAAGGATGAATAATAAGAATCGGATTAAATTTAACCTGTCTGTATTGATTTTTTGTTAGAAATTAAGTCAAGGCGGTGAAATAGCCAACCAATTATGTCTTACATTTATAGCATTTGGCAGACGTCCTTATCCGGAGTGACTTACATTTGTCGCATTTATACAACTGAGCAATTGGGGGTTAAAGGCATTGCTCGGAGGCCCAGCAGTGGTGGCTTGGTGGAGCTGGGAATTGAACACACAATCCTCAGGTTGGCAGTCCAACACCCAAATCATGAGCCATGAATAATTTCCACACGGCTTCTGTGATGTTTTGATCTTTGACATAAAATCATAACCATAATGTGAACAAAATAGTAATAACAACAACGTGAAAACATTATAACAATCTTTTTTTTTTTTTTAACTAACGACCCCTAATAACCAAATAACCATCATGTCCACTAAACTTATCAAAAAACACATCTATAGGTTTTATCCTAATCTCAGTGTTAATCCTAAAATGTACCTCAGTGATTTAGGTGGTATACTGTTCATCACAGGATTACAAGTTCCAGGACTACCAATCTGCCACTGCGAGACCCTTGAGCATGACCCTTAACCCTTTTCAGATCAAATAGATGAATCATCAATATATAATTAGTATAGATTTACATTATTTTGCAGATGCCCTTATTATCCAGAGCGACTCATTTAAGATTAAGGGCCTTGCTCAAGGGGCCCAGCGGTGGTAGCTTGGAGGTGCTGTGAATTGAACCTACAATCTTCCCGTTAGTAGTCCAACGTCCCACTGAGCTAACACTTTCCGATAAATAATATAGGGAATATAATAAATGAATGTAATTTATTGCTAAAATGGATGCAAATTTAAGCATAAATTAATAAAGTCAAATTGCAACATATTGTAAATTATATTTCTCTTAATTTATTTTATAGCTATTTTGTCGCAATGATCGTTTGCTTGTCTTTTTTAATAAATGAGACACGAGAAAATGAGTAGAATAAATGCATAGTGGCTTATGGAGCATTTAGAAGACTTCAAATGTGGAATGATGCATAAATATTGGAAATACTGGAGTCTCTGTTGTTGTGGGAAACAGAACACGCTTTATTAAACAAATTCTCAAGGCAGGTCCATTTTTCCTTCCATACACACCGAAATATTACACTGGAAACCATGTATTCAGTATGAGCTTCCCACATGGCCTCAATATATTACCTAGTGGCCTCAATATAATAATTCCTGGCCACCTTATTAAAAAAAAAAGGCCAAAGCTTGTTACACCCTCGAGTCTGTAGATTTTTACTGTATATTACTGTCGGTGTTTTGTTATTGGTTAAAATTTCAGATGCCAAAGTTGCCCACATCCCCCCCTAATTTTAGACCTCAAATCTGTTATATCGCACCTGCCTGAAATCGCTACAACCTCTTTGCAGTGTAACCCAGTTTCCACCTCTGTATGCAGCTGACACACTTTCAGCCATCGCATGTTCGGCCTCCTTCGACACGAAAAAAAAAAGTAAGTCAGACTTAAAAGAAAACTACACGTGTCACTCCGGTCCCTGAGGACCAGAAACAAGGCTAGTAGACCAGAGCTCACGGCTGTCAATTCATCTGGAAATAATGACTCGCCTCAAGCAAATCTGCAGAGACGCACGAAGCTAATTTGATATTCTTTTGCGCTGAATTCTAAGGGGGGCGCGTGGGGAGAACGTTTATACTTAATATACCGTAATATTTCAATATTTCGGTGAAATAGTCTTTAATAGGTAGCATTTGTGTCGGAGGGTTAGTGGTTCCCCACGGGATGCTAAAGTTGTTCTATTACCCTTGTTTAAGTGGAAATTGCTAAAATTGCTGGTGTAGCTTTAAGCTTTGACATAAAATTAGGCAGTCATGTGACTAAATCATGTCTGGAACCCTTCATTTGATGAAATATAGACACTTTCTACTATGCTAGTTATTATAGTGATATTTTAGTTCATCTTCTTGTATTGTTCTAGTTGAGGAAGCTAAAATTGCTCATTTCTGGTCCAGTGAATGTCACACACACACGTTTTTTCACATGTTCTTTTATGTGACATTGGTGTGAATACTGTACACCTTGTCATGCATATGGATGTTCATACACTTACTTACACCTACGGACAGACAAGTTTGGAGAGAAATCCCTCCACTGTGCAATACACGTTTCTGAACATAACCACTTTGCTAATAAAAAGCTAGTTGAATCGATTAACAATTTACGAACATGATCCGTATGTCACACTGTAGGATCTCAGTTGTCATAATTTCAGACTGGACGGTAGACGAGACACGTCAAAAATGGACGCACAAGAAGAATCCTTTGGAATTTTACGTCATTAATCCGTGATACGTTAATTAACCCGAGTTTTCTCGCTAAACTGTAGCTAGCAGTAAAAAAAACAGCAATGACACTTCATCCAAACACTCCTTTCCCCTCCATAACTTTATAAGTTTCTCTTCTTGCTGCTTTGTCCACAGGACTCGTTTCCTCGTTGCATCATCATGTTCGGTTCCTCAGTCACTGCCAGGATCTCATCAGAGGAAAACAAAATGATTGTAACGGCCATTAATTGGCTGTCGATGTCAAACTAGCCATCAAAGACAACAAAATTCAGTGGACGATAAACAAACCATGTCCAAAATCACACAGTGTAAGACCAGCTTTAGTTTTTAAATAATGACATGATATACAAAGTATTTCATACATTAGAACGTCAACTAAACTTAAACTTCTATTAGGAGGCTGAGTTCAGGTTACTTTCCGATTGAGAGTGTTGTAAATTAAGAGTATTGTATGGGAATTGGCAGCTGCACTTATCCAGAGCAACTTACATTCATCGCTTTTATACATCGGCGCAATTGGGGGTTTAGGGGCCCTTGCTTAGGGGCCTAGCAGTGGCAATTTGGTAATGTTGGGAATCGAACCCTGATCTTCTAATTAGCAGTTCAAGACCTTAACCACTGTGGCAAACTTTCCCCTTTTGCAGTGCTGAGTTTTGGCCTCAACACTGCCAAGCTGCTACTGTTGAGCCCTTGAGAAAGGCCCCTTAACCTTCTGTTTCAAGGTGTACGGTGACAACTCTTTAAACTCCTAACAAGCTGGGATATCTAAAAAAGTGTGATAGAAAAAAAGCATCTTTATTATCACAAAATGGCCACAGGATGGAGTTTATATCGGCGGAGTTGTTATTACAAAACTGATATCTGATAATAAAAGAAGCCTTAAATATCAGAAAAAACAGTAAAACCGATTCTCAGTCGCTCTTCAGTATTAACAAAAAAAATTAATTTCTTCTTTTTATTCTTTCAGGCTTGTTCTTGTTCCTTGGTGTGATTAAATTCCGTTTGTGCCTTACAATTGACTGCTGTATTATCCAGGGTAGGCCGAACAAGAGGAAGTGGTGGCTCATAGTTAAGGTGTTGGACTACCAACCTGAAGATTGTGGGTTTGATTCCCAGCTCCACCAAGCCATCACTGATGGTCCCCTGAGCAACCACCAATTGCTTAGTTGTATAAATGAGACAAATGTATGTCGTTTTGGATAAGGGTGTGTGTTGATAGGATCCAAATTTTAAAAATAAACAAATAAAAATTTCATCAGAATTTACTAAATCCAACTCTGTTTTCCTCCCATAGTCCAAAAACATGTATCTTAAGTTGATTAGTGATTCTAAATTGCCCATAGAAGTGAGTGTAAGCGTGTGTGTGGCCCTGTCATGGACTGATAACCTCTCCTGGGTGTCCCCTCTTGTCTGGGATAAACTCCAGCAGATCCCTGTGACCCCGAATTAGGGAATAAGCCGGTATAGAAGATGAATGAATGAATGAACTATATCCTTCCTCAAAATCCTGCCTTCTGATAGGCTAAACCTTAATAAACACGGTATGTGCTCTAGAGTTCTATTTGCAACCTTTAACAGTCTATTAGAAATACTAGATATTCAATATTCCTGAAAAAACTCTGCTCTTATGATATCATTCATCATCTGTCAATCGAGATTGGAGTAATAAAAGCTGTCTTTCTTCTCTGTCATTCTAATGAAGGAAGAGATCTGAGTCATTCCTGCATGTCTGAGTAAGTCTTTCACACTCAGCTGAAATAAATCAAAATCCTCAGTATTAACCAGCGCTAAAGAGTGTTATGGTTTGTGGCGAGCGTGTGAAATGACCGAAAGTGCAATCTCTGACAGTCGTGGCAGGCGGTGAGTCTGAAGATAGGCATCGCTAGTCAGACGTTAGCACGACATCTCACGTCTTAAAACATTTCACATGATTTCAACTTTACCATCCAAACCAAAATAAGGAAATATTTTATTTACAGCATCTGACAGACGCTCGTGAGCGATGTACGTTTTTTGCATCTTTTGTTTATCATGCATCTGAATAATTGGAAGTGGCAACTTGCTGGCCTCAACCATTGAGCTACCATATTTATATTACATTTTATCTAGTATCAGGATATTTTAATATTTAGAGACAATTTTTATATTTCCAGCATTTTGACAAATGTCCTTACCCAGAGCAACTTTTTTTTTTATCGCCCTTATACATCAGAGCAATTAGCGGTTAAGGGCCTTGCTCAGGGGCCCAGAAGTGGCAACTTAGTGGTGTTGGGAAGCAAACCCTGATCTTCCAAATATCAGTCCAACACCTTAACCAGTGTGCTACCACTTCCCCCTTTTGCGTTGCTGAGGTTTAGCCTCAACACTGCAGAGCTGCCAATATTAGGCCCTTAAGTAAGGCCCCTAAACGTTCTACTTCAAGGTGTGCGGTGACACGTTTTTGCATTTCTATCAAGCCTAGAGATGTAAAAAATGCTTTTTGAGTGTGATAGAAAAAAAAACCTCAAAATGGCCACAGGATGAAGTCATAAATCGGTGAGTTTGATATTAGGAAACTGATTATACATTTATCTATCCTTTTTTAACCCAACTGAGCAGTTTAGAGTTAAGGGCCTGGCTCAAGGGCCCAACAGTTGCAGCTTGGTCCTGCCAGGAATCAAACCCATCATCTTCCAATCATCAGCCCAACACCACTGAGCTACCACTTCCCACTATCCTTAGAATAAGATATTCTAGATAAGATATTCTTGAAAATAATAGGTAGGATTTTCTCCAAAAGTCTCCAAATGCTGCGTTTAAATCAACCACATAACGAATATTCGCTTCAGACTATTCGCGGAATATTCTTCGTCTCATTCTCATGTCTAATGTTTTTATTTGTAAAACAAAAATTTCTGGGTGCCCGCAGATGGCTACAATGATGCTCTTCTTTAATGTCCAATACAACGGTGGTGTCAATAAGCTTGTTGCTTAAGGGCTTCCGCTCGAGCTGTAATTTTTGCACGGAAGACGCAATTGAGGGCGAATAACACGCGTCATTCGTGTCGCCCCCATGCGAATTTGGATCTATTTGCGTTTTTGCATCGACTTTGTATGTAATCTACTCCAGAGAATAATAAAAATTGTGTATCGTTTGAACACAGCATAAAAATTCCCAGCATGGTAGATATAATCATTATTTAAAGGAATGCGGCTATGTTATATTATGTCTAGACTGTTTTTGGAACTTTTATATGTTATAAACAAAATCCATATTCAGCTCATGTAGGCGGAATTCGAGAATTAAGTATTAAAAAAAAACCTCTCTATGGTGTCATTATGTTGTCATATGTTTTTGGAACATTGTTATAGGAAAATGTAGACCTCATTAGTCAGATATTTATGTGGCACTGCATGTTCACAATGTTATACATGGAAAAAAAACAACTATCATCTGAGTGGGAATATCTCAAATGCATCTGCTACAGTTATGTTGATGATTCACGGCTCAGTGTTAATACGGTCAGCACCAGCCCTCCCCCCTTTACCCCTCCCTTTTTCCCCTCGCTGACTTTCCCAACTCTCTCACCCTTCTGATTTCGCCTTGGCCTCTAACAGCTTGTTACTGTGCAAGCGTGTAGGTGTAACGTGTGGGAGAGGACGAAGTCAGTCCACGTTAGAAATTCAAAGCTTGGACACGTCAGGCGTGTTTGCTTTCCAATAGAACCAAACCTAATCATTACAAACGAAAAAAAAAGCTCTCATTCATGGCATTCATATTTCCTCCGTGATCAGTTAGTTTTTTTAAGCAAAAGCTAGACAAAAACATTTGTCGTTTATAGAATGTGCTGGGTTGGAATGCAGTGTTGAGGTGTGTGTCAGGTTTGAGAGTGTAATGATGGGAAAATGAAGTGTAACAGGGCAGGAATGTGGAAGGATGTGCGGGTTTGTCAGGGAAGTCAGTGCTGGTGGATTAATTACTTAACTGTACCACCGCTTAAGTGCTTCGTTATCCATGAAAAAAGTCATATCATCATTCGGCAGACGTCCTTATCCAGAGCGACTTACATTTATCTCTTTAATACAACTAAGCAATTGGGGGTTAAGGGCCTTGCCCAGGGGCCCAGCAGTGATGACATGGTGAAGCTGGGAATCGCACCCACAATCTTCAGGTTGGCAATCCAACAGCTTAACCATGAGCCACCACTTTCCCACTATCAAATCAGAAACACCCTTATCCAGAGTGACTTATTTATATTTATCATATCTTTTTTACAACTGAGCAATTAGGGGTCAAGGGCTTTGCCTTAGGGCCCAGCAGTGGCATCTTGGTGGTGGTTTGAATCAAACCCCGATCTTCCAATTAGCAGTCCAACACCTACCATTTTTCCCTTTAGATGACGCAATTATTAAGTGCATCGTCCGATGGGATTCATTGTCACTTGAGCAGTGATAACACATAAATCTAAAACTACGCCCATATTGTGTTTGGGATAGTGTGCGACTACACTTAAGGGGAGCACAATTAAAATTTTTATCATATTTGTTGTTATCTAATGAAAATCATCGTATGATGGAACCCAATCTGGACATGCACCATGTGTACATGGTATATAAATGAGATGGGTATTCAGAAATTCAGGTCGGATAAGCTTTAACCAAGGTTTGCATGGTGTGTGTGTGTGTGTGTGTGTGTGTTTGTGTGTGTTTTAGACGTCCTTGTACAACTAAGCTGTCACATGGCAAATACAATTAGCATGAGAACTCTATTGAACACAGCATGCTATTATTCTTATCCGTTTGTACTGCAGTGATTGTAAGCAGTGTGTTCCAGGCGTCCTTGAAAAGTCTGCTGTGTTTTAATTTAGTCTTCGTCTTTGTGTGCTGTTCTACAGGGGTGGGTCGAGATGCATATAAAGAAGCTTTTATTTATGAAAAAAGATTCTTTGATTAAGTTTTTTTTGTGTAGCTTGGGTTTTTGTGTGCTATTCAACCGAGACGTATCCAGAACATTTAAAAGCTGTTTGTGACATTTGTGAACTTTTGTGGAAATGTGATCTGGTTAGTTTCTGTAAGTTTAGAAAAATAGGACGCTTTACTTGTGTATCTTAGAATATAACATAAAATCATTTTTGTTACATAACATTTCCCCTTTTGCTTTGCTGAAGTTTAGCCTTAACAATGCCAAGCTGCCAATATTGGGCCCTTAAGTAAGGCCCCTAAACGTTCTACTTCAAGGTGTTTGCGACACATCTTTGCATTTCTATCAAGCTGAGAGATGTAAAAAACATGCTTTTTTAAGTGTAGAAGAAAAAAAAACTTTAAAATGGCCACAGGATTAAGTCATAAATCGGTGAATTTGATATTAGGAAACTGATTATACATTTATCTATCCTGGCTGGGGTTCTAGATTTTAGCCGGAATAAACATTTTAACTTGCTTTTCTATGGTTTAGGAAACATTTCATCATATACCCAACTATCGTAGTCATATGCTAATAAAAATAACTGGGCAGATTTTATGAAAAAATAAACAAATTTTCCTCTTACTGCATCAATAGTGTTTGTCTGTTCGGTGTTGCCATGGATACTGAATTAACTTCCATCATTCAGGAAAAGTGGGTCTACAATTTTTTTTAATATGAGGATACATTTGTTAGAGCTTCTATCCAAAACAATATTTACCTGAGATAGAGTCAAATTCAAGACTTGGGAAAGTGGTGGCCAAGCGGTTAGGGTGTTGGATTGCTAATTGTAGGATAGGGGTTAGATTCCCAGTACCACCAAGTTCGGCCCCTGAGCAAGGCCCTTAACCCCCAATTGCTCTGATGTATAAAAGAGATAATCGTCACTCTGGATACAATAGGGGGGCCTGCCAAATGCTGTAAATGTAAATGTGAGACTTGCGATCATGAAAGGAAGAGTCGAGGCTGAGAACTGAGTGATGCAGTGTCGAATGTGGGAATTAAATGCGATGCTGAATGTGAGTTTTTGGATCTGAATTGGATCTAAGGATCTAGATCAAGTAAAAAAGTGTTGAATCTAGAATCTAGATTGATTTAAATTTTAGTCCCGATGACGTGAAACAGTGTTAAATCTGATTATTTGGATTAACTAAAGCAGATTTGAACCTGGGGATCCTGATCGATTGAGGATGTGTTATATTTAAGGGATCTGGATCAACTGAGGCAGAATTAAATATGGGGATCCAGATTAAGTTGAATAATGGATTTAGATCGACTGAGGTTCAGTTGAAACCACAGGTCCAGAACAAGAAAGAGAGACTTCTGACACTAATGAATCTAGTCATTAAAAAGCCATTTTTTGATTGCAGGAATCTTGAGAATTGAATCTGTAGAGCAGAGTAGAAGCTGAGACTTCACAATGGGTAAAAGTAAATGAAAGACAGTAGGGCAGGATTGAATCTGAGGATAGAGATTAACTGAGGCAGAACCAAATCAATGGCTCTATGTAAAGATTAATCCAAGAATCTCTACCAGTTGAGACAGAATTTTTAAAGTTGAATCTAAAAATCTAAATCAAATGAGCTAAAACTAATTTTATATAGTTTCTAAAAAAAAACAATTTCAAAACAATAGTGTGCATAAATACGTATTACTCCATTGCAGCGAATCCTAGAATCAGCTCCGGCTTATAGAAGGCCTCAAAACCTTTTAGAGAGCATATCTAAACAAACGTTATGAAGACCAAGGCAGGTGTTTAGAGCTGAGGTTGGATTCTAGTTTTGTAAAGAAAGATTACTTAGGGTTTGGTTAGAAAAATATTCCACATCAAATATCTAAGAAACATGGTTTAAAATACATCCCAGCACATGTTCCGTTTTAAAGTATCAATGCCCTTGATTATCTATATTTACTAAAGCAACTTTTATTGATTAAAACTATATTTATTATTTTTTAAAAGCTGCATTTGCATTTAATTTTTTATTACCTATTTTTTTTTCCCAGGGCAAACTTCAGCTAGTATTTAATCAGAAGGTCATTGGTTTAATTTCAAGGACGACTAAGATGATACTGTTGGGCTCTTAAACAAATCCCCTAACATTTAACTGCTTGGATAGAGGGAGAAGTGGTAATGCAGTGGTTAAGGTGTTGGGCTGCTAATTGGAAGATTGTGGTTCGATTCCCAGCACCACCAAGTTGCCACTGTTGGGCCCCTGAGCAAGACCCTTAACCCACAATTGCTCAGTTGTATAAAAGAGATAAATGTAAGTCACTGTGCAGCTGCCAAATGCTGTAAATGTAAGATGAATTTGACTAACAATAAAAAAAAAATAAGAAGAAAAAATAATGAAATAACCAAAAAATTCTGCTTGTAATTTTTTTTACAGATAGTGGGATTGAGTTGTTGGTGTTTACAGTGCTAACAGAAGAGTCTGGTAGCATTTCCTTATTTTTGGGGGTTTATTATCAGAACTGTAAAACGGGTTTACCCTTGTTAAGGTACAGGGAAACAATTCCACCTTAAAATTTAAGTTGTTAAGGTGGAATAAAGTGCTTAGGTTGCTGGTGTTGATCTGAAGATTGTGAGTTTAGAATCTCAGCACTACCAAGCTGCAACTTTTAGGTTGAGGCTCTTACGGGTGTCTGCTCGCTGCTGCTAGTGAATTATCTTTAATAGATATTTTAACTATTTATTATCATTCGATGTGACAGAATCATTTCAAATTACACAAACTGTATAAAACTGAGGACTGGATTCAAAGTTTATACAATAGGATGCGACCTTGAATTTGCTAATCTTTCCAAATGCATTTAAAGAAGTTTATTATATTATCTTTTCCAGTTTATGTAATAAAATCGGCTCACTAGTTGCTCTGATCTGTCGATGATGAGTGGCCTTGGTGCACTGCACAGTCATTTCCATGAATAACACCCATACACCATGTTCATAACCTTGAGACTGGTGCATTTTCACTCAGCTGAGTTCGTTCAGAGCCCCGAACGCCCCTTCGCTTCGACGCCCACACGCTCGGACTTTTTCTTATTGCTCCCACTCAGCATGCGCTCATTCTTTACCTCTGGACCTCATTCCCTCTTTCTCTCTTTACAGCTGCTTCACTTCTTTTTGCTGCACCCGCAGTCATGTTTATTTACACGTGGTGTTATGAAAGATATGATGAATGTCTGGATGAATTGTTGTCTGGTTACACCGGAGATTTGTACTCAGGCTGTTTACGCAAAGGATGCAGACACGTCGGGGAAAGATTGGTAATTAAATGCTAATCATATGGAGATTTGTGTTTTGCATCGAGTTACTGCCAACCTGTTATTAACGCCGTTTTGGAAGAACGATGATGCACATTTATTCTTCTATGCAGCATTTCCCTTTTTTTTGGCAGAAGGGATGTATATGTTCTATCAATGCCAGAATACTTACCTGGCAGGGGCAATACTATGATCACGGAGGTGGTTTTGCCATTACATTCAAGCTGTGGTAGCTCAAGTAGTAAAGCCTTTGGGTTGTTGACTTGAAGCTTTATCACCGCCAAGCTGCCACTGATGGGCCCTTGTGCAAGGCCCTCAACCCTTACTGCTCCAGGTGTGCTGTTGCATACACTTTAACCCCTACGTTTAAAGTCTTTTTTGTGGTCGGAGTTGCACTTGAAGAACCCTCGATGAAGGGTTGAATTTGCAAGTGCGGGAGTATGTTGGTCAGTTTTGTGTCCTATGTGTGTAAATTATAAAAAATAATAGTTCAGTGATGAGGCATCTGTGTGATGTTTATCTGTGTATGATTTATTGTGCTGAATACAGGATCTTGGCCACTGCTGGAGCTCACATGAACATCCCGGTGGACCTGAGGACTCTGAGAGCAGTACGAGTCCTGAGGCCTCTCAAGCTCGTCTCAGGAATTCCGAGTAAGTGTCTCTGATATATTAAATTAATTCTTAGTATGGCTTACAAACATAACATTTTGAAAGGTTTAGTATTAAATAGTAATATTTGTACAGTCTTTTAACCCTAGAAGTTTAACTGTACTTCCAAATTTTACGAGACTGGTGGCAACCCTAGTGTCCATTGTATGCCTACCTACTGTTACTTTCACATACTATGTATTGGAACATACTACTTGTTTTGAGCACTGTTTTTCTCCAACTATATAGTAGAGTATGCATATTTTGGATTCAGCCTTTGTTGTAATAATTCTTACTAAAGCCACCATGTTGTAAAGACAGCAACGATCTCAAAGTTTGCTGTCTAAATTGTACTCAATTTTGGAATTCGAAATATCGAATATTTCTTTTTCTTATTCTGATCCAGTTTATAAAACCACCAGAATGTATGATGTTTCAGTGCCAAAACATGGACAGCTGGAATCAGTAAAGTTAACTAATTAACTAACTAAAAGTAACAATATAAGTGGGTGGGTTAAAAATCTCAAACTAGTCACCTACATCCAGACGAGTCAATGGCGTGCAGAGGAAAATCTCTCCCTGAGCTCATTCTCTGTTTCTTTCATTAATAACAATTACATCCCGCTCACTATTAATAGCCCACCTTAGAATATCTTATCATTGATCTTTATAATAAGCCAGTCACCTTCATCAGCGGCCACACCAAACACAGAACTCTGACTTTCAGGCTCTAATTGCCTTTGTGCCCTGAATTCATTACCCCGTGATTATTTTGCCAATGGGTGAAATGACATTGTGTCTTTGGTGCTGTCTAAAAGTCTAAATAGGACATTTGGTGCTTTGTCATTGCATTAGTTACTTTAGATACACTTTTATCTAAAGAATATCATATATGGACAAGTATTTGGACACCAAATCGTTACAGTGTCTTGAAAAAGTATTTTATTATAAGTAATTATTAGTGATGTTAGTAGTACCAGGGCGTTGTTAGCAATTTTGGGCCCTATGGAAGAATATAAGATTGTGCAGTCTACAGCACCTATTCCACACTGCTATTACTAATAAAATAGATCTCTGGGGCCCCCCAAAGTGCACGGGCCCTTAGAATCATCCCAACTTTCCTTTCTTTACTGGCACCTCTAAGTAGTATACGTTGTTTGTGTTATAAAATGTTATAACGATTATCCATTATAAGACGGATTTTGCAGTGATGTTTAGATAACAGTTCTGCATGTAACCTTAGGTTTGCAGATTGTCCTGAAGTCCATCATCAAGGCGATGGTTCCTCTGCTGCAAATCGGCCTCCTGTTGTTCTTCGCTATTCTGATGTTTGCAATCATCGGCCTGGAGTTTTACAGTGGCAAGCTGCACCACACCTGCCTACCCCAACCCGACATCCTCGGTTAGGATCATCATTGAATTATTTAATTGTAAAAGCAGTTGGGTAATATATATCTAAGGCTGGTGTAGGAAATGTTTATTGTTGTGTTGTCGCACAAACAGACTGAAAAACAACTTCTTTCCTGTGGCTGTTTCTGCACTGAACAGCTGACTATACACTATTAATTACTCATGCACTGCCACGTTCTGTACTTTGCACTACTTTATCATCATGCATCTTTGCACCACCCATAGCTATCTATTGTTACACCTCTATATTCTATCCATATTTACTCTGTATTTACTGTTTAATACATCCATAACTATCTATCCTTACACTTCTGTATATTTCTTCCATATTTACTCTGTATTTACTGTATCATACATCCATAACTATCTACCCTTACACTTCTGTATACTCCATCCATATTTACTCTGTATTTACTGTATCATACAAACACTTGTATATATGTGCATATCCGTATGTATATACCCATTATGTCATTCTTTGCCTGCTATAACCATATCATACTTATAGGTACCATATATACCATATATACACACTACTGCACCTTCTTTATATTATTTGCACACCTCTGTAATTCTCTCTGCTATTTATTACACTGCTATTTATTGTAAATAAGCCACCTATGCACTTCTGGTTAGATGCTAACTGCGTTTCACTGGCTCTGTACATGTACCTTGCACAATGACAATAAAGTTGAATCTAATCTAATCTAATCTAAAATATTTTTATTGCTTTGTCATTAGATAACGAGACAGTGGACTCCTCTGAGGTGGAGTTTGCCTGCGGCGTGCGCCGGTGTCCAGAGAAATACGACTGTAACGGCACCTGGATTGGGCCCAACGACGGCATCACTCAGTTTGACAACATCCTCTTTGCAGTGCTCACTGTGTTCCAGTGTATCACCATGGAGGGCTGGACTGCCGTTCTCTACAACGTAAGCTTGCATTAGTTCAACTACACAAATCACAAACCCCTGTTCACCTTCCATGCCTTCACGGTTTAACACAGTATAACCACCATATAATACAATAGTATAGCAGTTACATTTTATTGTCAGTAACAGTAACGCCGTTGTACCAGGAGGAAACTCGGTTGATTACTCATTACTGGAAAAAGAAAACTTTAAATTCTCACCGTTTTCCTTGATTCGACACACACACACACACACTGGTAAATCTTGAATCTATTTTAATAGATAATGGTCAAATCTGACCAGAAATAGCCTTAAAGTACCAAAGTATATTTTAAAATAGAACATTTTTTGTGTATTTTGGATATCTTTAGAAAACATTATTAAATGTCTGGCTAAAAGAATGACATTTAGGGTATTTAAGGGTTAAACATTGATAACCTATGGATCATTATCAGAATTTCTGCATTTCGATCCACTCTACACTGGTGCATAAATTACTTCACACCTCACATTGTGTCAGAAAATATGGACTGAAGCCATTTTTTGTCCCTTTGTAAATGACGTAAAGGTAAAACCTCCTGAAATGTATTTTAGACTAATACAATAATATGGTATGTATAAGGGAAGGTGATGGCTTAATGGTTACATTGCTGGAATCCTAATTGTGATTTCGATTCTCAGTACCACCAAGTTACCACTGCTGGGCCCCTAAACAAGGCCCTTAACCTCTAATTGTAATAAGTAATAAGTCTGGATAAGTGTATCTGCCAGATGCTGAAAAAATGTACAAAAAATGTAATTCAGCTGATTAGATGTAGAGAAGGATGTGAGTTACAATCTCAGGACTACCAAGCCGCCACTGCTGATCAAGGCTGTTAAACCCTCTACTGATCATATGTATAAATAAGATACACATACTGTGTCACTCCGGATAAGAGTGTTTAGCATTAACCCTTAAATATTAACGAGTTGAAGATATAACAAGTCCTACTTTATGTTTTAATATGAATGGATAATTTAATTAATTTATAATTAAAACATCGAAATTAGCATCCTCTTGCTTTAGGCAAACTTTACTAACCCACGCATAACTTAAGATGGTTGGACTGCAAACTAGAAGATTGTGGGTTCGATTCCTTGTACCACCAAGTTACCTCTGCTGGGTCCCTGTGCAAGGTTCTTAACCTTCAATAGCTCAGATGTATAAATAAGCTAAATGTAAGTTGCCTTGGATAAGAGTGTCTACCAAAATTACATGAAAGTAAATTCTAAAATTAGGCTAATTATGTCTTAGTTGTCCTTTATGTCCTTAAAGGAATGAGTGATTTGAGCCTTTATATTAACCGCATATTGTGTGTTAATCTCATTAAGGGGTGGATATGGACAGTATATCTGTGAATGGCTTTTATATAGAAAGTATAGCAATATTTTATATAATAAAAAGAATCATGTTACTAAAGTTCAGTGTGCTGATGATGTTTGTTTATGAGGGAGAAAGAGCTGTTATGCTGTCAGGAGACCTACACCAACACAGGTTCATCAGACTCACTGTGTGAGGGTGGATGAATCTTTTTGTTCTTATTACACTGAGTTTTATGTTCAAAGCACCAACTACTGTACAGCTTTAATGTACTTCACACTGCAGCAGATGTCTGACGGTCCAATTAATAACATTACAGAAAATAGTATAAATAACAGTTGTGGGAATGAAATCTTGTCCTGGTGTAACCTTGATCTAATGTGGTTTTTGTTTTGTCTGTTCTGTGCCGTCTATTAGCTTTATAAAAGTAGGCCAATAACACGTCTGTTGTCGGTTATATCCTCAGACTAATGATGCACTGGGTCCCACATGGAACTGGATGTACTTCATTCCCCTCATCATTATTGGCTCATTCTTCGTGCTAAATCTGGTGCTTGGTGTCCTTTCAGGGTAAGAAGTTTCCAAAATTTTCTCCTTTTTGCTTTTATTATTTTGTAATAAGGTCAATATTTTATTATATATTGTTTTATTATATATTGTATATTTTTTAAGTTTAACAAGTCAGAGAAGGAACCAGGAGGCCATGGGGTAACTGTTAAATCTCATGATGCTACCACCAGCATGCTTCACAGTAGGATACTGCTCATTAAAATAGACCAGGGGGTGTCCAAACTTGGTTCTGGAAGGCTGGTGTCCCGAAGAGTTTAGCTTCAACTTGTCTCAACACAAGTATACCTAGGGTTAGGGTTAGGGTTAGTCTTGATTAGTTGGTTCAGGTTTGTTGGATTAGGGATGAAGCTAAACTCTTAAGGACACCAGCCCTTCAGGGCCAAGTTTGGACACCCCTGATGTAATTTAATGAGTAGCATCCTATTGTGAAGCATGCTGGTGGTAGTATCATGAGATTTAAGAGTTACCCTTGGCTTCTTAGTTGCCCGAGTTTGGATACCCCTGGATTACAATATAGAAATTCAGGAACCTCTTTGCACATTTTTTAATTGGACATAAAGTTTTCTAGATGTAGCTGATCTTTCATTAAAGCCAACTCTGGGTCATATAACCTGTTTCTTTGCAACTTAAGTGTGGATCTCTGTAGGTTGCTCCTTCAGGGCTTTTTAGAACTCCTCTGACTAATCGTCCCTAAACCCAGCCAGGACCATAGAGTCAGAACATATCAAATCTACACAATATAGCGGTGTTTAAGAGGGCTGAAAATTTATGTAAGCCACTGCATACCTTTAAACAAAACTAAACTTTAAGCATGTCAAGAACTTATGCTTGATGAACCATTAAAACAATATAACATGTTTAGCCAATGTCCAGTAATACCGAATGATTATTAAGGACCTTCAGGATTACATGGGTTCCACGGATGAAAAATTCATTTTCAACTTTTTCAAAAATTGCAATGTTTTTAGGTGTTTTGTTTTAGTAAAATATTTTTTACCAGCTTTATCAACTTTACCAAATATTTGGTGCCAGTAAACAAAAGACATTAGCATTGCACATATTAGCATCTCCATCTAATAAACAAGGAAGTGCGTTTGGTGATGATCTGGTCATGGTTTTTCTTAGGGTTTCATGATAAATAGTTATATTAGCTGAAATTAATTAACTAAATAATAAAGCACGTTTGATGTTTTTGGCATGTGTGTTTGATGCTTAGCCCTGTTGTTGGTGTGTCCCCTGTTTCCTATAGTGAGTTTGCTAAAGAAAGAGAGCGGGTGGAGAACCGGCGAGCCTTTATGAAGCTGAGACGACAGCAGCAGGTGGAAAGGGAGCTTAACGGCTACCGTGCATGGATTGATCGAGCCGGTACAGTTTATTTTATTTATCTTACTTTTACTTTTAAGCTGATTAGAACTCATTATAAACCTTTTTCTGAAAGTTTCCTTATTTTCAAAATTTCTATGAATGAAACAATAAGTATAACGAATTAAATGGGACTTTAGCCCTTTCAGGCCACCAGAGGGAAACCATGTCAGGGGTAACGTGCAACCGGATCCTACCATTAGGAGCGCTGCTAGCAATTTTGGGCCCTATGAAATTATATAAGGTTGGGCCCCCTACCACACCCATTGCACACAGTTACTACTAATAAAACAGACCTATGGGGGCTCCCAAAATGTATGGGCCTTTAGAATAATCCTAAAACCCCCTTTCCCCAGCCGTACTCTTGCCTACCATCACCATGCTTCAACACGTTCTCAGGATGATTAGCAATATTGGGTTGCTGCAATACATTAGATTTTTACAGACAGAACAAAAAACAAGAACATTTTATCATACAGTTTACAGTTTACGAAATGTTGAATTTTTTGTAAAATAAAGTAAGCTATCTCTAAAGCCTTTCACAAGATAAACATAACCCAACAAATATGTTTACGGGCAGCTTAAAATGTCTTTTATTAAATAAGTTAGCTTTATTCAAAAGCACATGCTCATTAATAATATGATATGCATAAAAGTAATGGCAGTGCCATTGTCTTAGTCTCGTCTCTTTAGTGCTAATGTAGACACACCCACTCATTATTCATACGGTAATAATTTCGGTGAGATGCAGGAACGTGACATGCCCTGTCAAATGCCATAAACAGCATCCACTTCACACATTTTTGATGTAAGTAAAATTACGACTCAAATAAGATGCAGTTGAATTTTTCCAGCGACTGAACCCAGCGGAGGAAGTCATATCAAGTTTCAATTCTACAAGGAGGTTGAGTGTGAATAAGAGTCCTGGGATGGCACACGACTGTCTTTATAATTACAGCAGCAGTTCTTAAATACATCTATACATCTATAGAAGACCAAGGATTCAGATACTTTGAGGAGTCCAATGGCTGAATCAGTGAATCGATCAACGAATCAGTGATTCAGTAAATCGTTTTAAATTTACATTTTCGACATTTGGCAGGCGTCCTTATCCAGAGTGACTTACATTGATCTATTTAAAAAGATGTGGGCTGAGGGCCTTGCTCAGGGGCCCAGCTTGGGCAGCTTGGTGAGGTTGACTGTCCAATCATCAGTCCAACACCTTAACCATTGGATTACCACTTCCCCCACTTTAACCCCATAAAAGTGATTTATATGATCTCCGACTACGCCGTGTTTCCAGAGAGTGAACCTCTCAGTTCTGCTAAAAGGCCTCCCAGTTTTGTTGCCCACGCCACCCCTGGTACGACTCGATCCTGCCTCCCACCTCAGTTGAGCGGGCAGGTGAGCGCAGTGTGTGGAAATACAGCAGCTCTCTGAAGCCTCTGCTCTCCTGTAGGAGCTGCATGGCAAAAACTCGCTCTCCCACGCAGATAAGGGTTAGCAAAAAGGTGAGTCTGACTCACAGACGCGAGTGTGTGAACGTGTTTGTGAGAGTGTGTGTGAGTGTGTGTGTGTAAGACACTCACTCTGCGTAGTCATTGTTTTTTTCGCAGTGCAAAGGTTCGAGTTTAAGCACCATACTGCTACAGGGAACTTTGATCAGGAGTCTCGTTGGCATTTCACTTTGACACGGCCAACTGTTCAAACGCTTTGTGCTTAGTGTCACTCCTTTTTTTTTCTCTTCCGCTCCACAGAGGAAGTCATGCTTGCGGAGGAGAATAAAAACTCCGGAAGGTCAGCGTTAGAAGGTATGAGGTTCTTCGCTGTCATTCAGATGACATGTGCCTTTTTGTGTACAACATTTACGTTCACACACATGCACATTTCACAACCGATAAACAAATAGACGTAAGTAAACGTCTCTGGATAAATGCTGAAAAAAAGCTTTACTACATTTATCTTAGCAGTAAGATGCATCGTCCTGACGGGGCTATTAATTTTACCCTTTGAGTTGCTCTATATTTATTCCCTAAAAGGTTCGCCTGCCTTTCTAGTCCCCCGAGTATCACACACTTTATGTATATCAAATGTTATAGAAGAGTAGCGAGAATAGTATTAACCCTTTTATTTTATTGATTCTTATAAAAAAAAAAAACTGTAATAAGAAAATATATATTCATCTTCTATACCCCCTTATTCCCTCATTCGGGGTCACAGGGATTTGCTGGAGTCTATCCCAGCCGTCTCTAAAAGGGTGAAAGGCAGGAGGGGGACACCCAGTCCATCTCAAGGCCACACACACACACACACACACACACACTCACTCCTATGGGCAATTTAGAATCACCAATCAATCTAAAATACATGTTTTTGGACTGTGGGAGGAAACCAGAGAACCCAGAGTAAACCATTCCCTGCCCAGGAATCAAACCCAGGATTTCTTGCTGTGAGGAATCCATTGATTTAAAAATGTGCCACTTTTTCAACTGATAAAATGATCAGTTTCTACTTTAGAATTAAAGATCAAATGATATTAATATTCCAGAATCGATACTACACCAATTATATGCATGGTAATGTGACCGATAACTGGTATGCCATAATTAATTGTCAGCTTACTTTTGTTTTTGACCCTGTGATAATAGCAAACTTTCAATAGTGAAAAAAGTGCACTATTAATAAAGTGTCTCTGTTTAATAAAGTGTTTCATCGGTTATTAAAACAAAGAAAACAAATAAAGGACATAAAAAAAATCGAATACAATTGTACAAAAAATTACATCGTAGAAACTGTCTGAATTCTCATAACATCCATATACACATCCGTAGATCCTTTTTTACTAAACCGATATTTAAATTAAAAATATTGTAAATATCGAAAAAAATATCAGTAAAACTGATTAATCGCTTAATATCTATTAAAATGCTCTATATTGTTTGCTAAGCAACTTCACTGCGTCGAAATAAATAACTAACGTTTATTGCCCAAAACATTGTTAATTGTTGATTTAATCTTGAATCTTATTGGTCGGAAAATAGTTAATTTAATTATAGAACAGGAGCTCTGGTCGTACTTATAGCAAATCCTGAGATTATATAAATGATGTTTGTTTAGATCTTTACTTTAGTAGCCACTGACACACACTTAGCCACTTACACACAAGACTGAACACTGTAAAGTGTAACTGTAAAGATAGAAAAAGTTACAACATTTTACATAACTATTGCAAATAAATGTCAGTATTCAAAGATTTTTTTGTGGTTTAAAAGCTATAAAAGGTTAAAAGTAACTCCACATTTCTTCTTGATGCCCCACACTAGCCTGTCGCTGAATATTTTCCCCTACCCGAATGCCCCTAATGGATTATTCCTTAAATACTCTATGTTGTGTATTTCTTTAAATTTACAGTTTACAGTTAAACAGGTTAATTGCACTATTATTATGTCCAAACTGTGACAATTTCCATGAGTTCACTACCTCAGCACTATAGGGGCATCTAAGGGTATCAGGGGCATCTAACGTAAAAAAAAAAGGTTTAATATCATAATTTCATTTAAGAGAAAAAATACTGGGCCATAAAATGTATTTCATTTATATTTCTGTTATTTAGTAGACGTCCTTATCCAGAGTGACTTATTGAAATCCAACTGAGCAGTTAAGGGTTAAGGGCCTTGCTCCATGGCCCAGCAGAGGCAGCCTGGTGGTTCAACACCTTAACCACTGAACCACCACTTCCCACTATATTTCTGATATTTACGGCGTTTGGTAGACGTCCTTAGCCAGAGCGACTTACGTTTATCTCTTTTCTACAACTGAGCAATTATGGGTTAAGGGCCTTGCTCAGGGGCCCAACTGTGGTATTATAGTGGTGCTGGGAATCAAATCCTGATCTTCCAATTAGCAATCCATCACCTTAACCACTGCACTAACATTTCCCCAACCATTTTTCTGAGTTGGGTCCAAGTTTAAGGTTATAAACCAGACTAAAAACATCACAGTGGTTTATATCAAGCTGGTATACATGAGTTCACTGGATTATTCAGAGGTGGAGCTCCAGCAACAGGACAGTAAAGCGGTTTGCAGCCCTTCTGGTTACCAAAGCAACAGCGCAGTTTTTTACATGCGCACTGATGTGTTGTGCTTTTGCTCAGAGTTCAGGCTTTTCAGAAAAGAGTAAAAAAGGTGTCTTACACTTTTGAGAGCAGGTCCTAAGAGGAGCAACGAGACAGCGTGAAAAATAACATTTATAACATCATCTAAAGTTGTGATGTTCACATTTTCGCTGCTGGAATAATTGTTTTTCTTCTGTTAAAGTGTTGAAACGAGCCACAAGCAAGAAAAACGCCAGGCGACGTGGAGAGGACAAATATTCAGAAATCGCAACAGTTGGTTAGTGACACCATTTTGACTGCATCCATATGCTCTCTCTCTCTTTCTCTCTCTAATTCTCTCTCTGTCTTATTCTCCCTCTGTCTTTCTCTCTCTCTCTTTTCTCTCTCTCTCTAGTTAATTTTTTTGTCTCTCTCCTTCTCTCTATATATATGTCTCTTTCTCTCTCTCTGTCTTTCTCTCTCTCTCTCTTTTGTTCTTTCTCTTTCTCTCTCTCTCTCTCTCCTTTCTTCCTCTCCCTCTTTTGGTTGTCTTTTCTTTTTCCCTCTCTCTTCTTTTGCTCTCTTCCTCTCTCCTCTCTCTCTCTCTCTCTCTCTTTCACGCTCTCTCTTTTTTGACATCAGGGCTGAGTGCATGATGTTGATGATGATAATGATGATGATGATGATGGTCACCCCACTGTAAAAGTTTCTACTAAATGAGCAGCATTATTTAAAAAAAACACTTTATAGTAAGTTTTAATTAAACACATATACATTGCTCTTGGGTCAGAGCGCAGGGTCAGCCATGATACAGCACATTTGGTGCAAGGAGGGTTTCAGGGCCTGGCTCGGGGGCCCAACAGTGGGGGTTATTGATCAGCAGTCCAATACCTTAACCACTGAGTTACAACTGAGCTTCCACTTCGCACCACTAGGAAAAACCCAGATCATCCAATCAGCAATCCAGAGCTTTAATTATTTGAGCTACCACGCCAGTGCCATGGCATTACTGGGGACATGACAGTTTATTAGGAAAAAAGAGTTTACAGCATCACACTTGCAGGTCAACATGCATGCCAACTGTGAACACTGCTCTTCAGTTAGTATTGCATTATGACCGGTGGTGTGATGGTTCCACAGGTGGTCCCAGGCCTCCGGTGAACATCCGCACTGTAAGACGTGGACCTGCTGCTTACCTGCGCCGTAAAGAGCGCATGCTGCGCTTCTCCATTCGCCGTATGGTCAAGACGGACAGCTTTTACTGGATAGTACTCAGCCTCGTGGGTCTGAACACCATCTGCGTCGCCATCGTCCACCACAACCAGCCTGAGTGGCTCACTGTGCTTCAGTGTAAGAACCAAATTTCATTTTATATGTGTGATATCTTATATATTTTTAAATATTTTATATGCATATTTTATTTAAACATTTATATAAATTTGTATATTGTCATTATTAATAGTCATTTTCCGAGCAATATAAACCATTCTGATGGAATCGAGCACAAAACACTTCATGCTTAGGGAACCTCTTGGCAGGTCTGTGTGTGAAAGTGGGAGTGTAAATGCACAAACGATGCACTAAAGAATAAAGACTAAAATAACTTTTTTTAATATATTAAAAAAAAGCCTTAACACATTTATTACATCCTTTTATTCCCAAAAAACAATGTTATATAGGTAAGAAAATAAAAAAATATATTTTTGTGTATGTTACAATAAAAGAGAAAAAAGAAAAATTCAACTGATAAGACTTAATACTGGAATTATTCATAAAATTATTTTTCAATTAAAATTTGACCTAAATTCTGACTTAATTTGCGTTTTTTTGTTACAATTCCGTAATTAAAAAATCTAAATTTCTAATTTACGTCTTTTACCTGTTTATGTTGTGATTTTGCCAAACACGATGTGATCATTTATTAACATCCCTTGTTGATCCTGATCAACATTTCAATCAACCAATCAAAACCATCTGATGTCCACAAACAAATTGAGAAACTTTAACTGAGTAAATTCTAAATATCTGATGGTCTGAGACTGATAACCCAATGATTCTGGAATAATTTACTGATACTGGCGTTTCCTGGATTAACATTAAATCCCAACATGAAATTAGACTATAAACGATATTAAAATAATTGATGATAATCAGGAAACAACATTAGTGAATTTAGACTGTATTAATTCTAATGATCTAAAATAAACATGAATGAATTTAGACACTGAATCATAAACAATCACTGATAATAAATACATTTATAATATTACATTTTTGTTTACAAGCAAAAAAAAAGATTAAAAAACAGATTGAGGCGGGTTTGATCGGCACACGCTGATGACATCAGATGGTTCTGATCGGTTAATTAAAATGTTGATCCAGAAATAACACAGAATGTAAATCCAGGATCACCTCCTACTTGGCAAAATCACTTCCACCATAATGTTACATAAAACTCAATAAAATACATAAAAGGTTTTATATATATATATTATTCGATAAGATATATATATCTAAAATAACTTTATAGGACATGACTAGGGGACTAGGGACAGGTAGGTACATGTCTGCTCCGTATCCTAAGGTGAGGGGTTTAATTTTTCGCCTCCATGGGTCTGAACACCATCTGCGTCGCCATCATCCACCACAACCAGCCCGACTGACTCACCGTGCTTCAGTGTAAGAACCAAATTTATATTTAAATCATATTCATATAATCTTACATATTTTATTTAAACATCTATAAATTTGTATGTATTAATTTATTAATAGACATTTTATAACAGATATAAACCATTCTAATGGAATCGAGCACAGAACACTTCATGCTTAGGGAACCTCTTGGCAGGTCAGTGTGTAAAAACAATGCACCAATAATTTTTTTTTGCCCTGTGGGGGTAGAATGTGCATGTTTTCATGTATTTCCTCTGGTTACTCCAGTTCCCATCCCTAATCCAATGACATGTGTGTATTAGTTTATTAGTTTATTGCTAAATTCTCCCAAGTGTGTGTGTGTGTGTGTGATGAGACACCCACCTTGTGCCTCTGGAACCCCTGAAACAGACCCCATGTTCCCCGTGGCCCTGTATAAGATAATAATAACGAATAAATAGAGACATGCTGGTTCACGCTGTCTCTACTTCCTGTTTTTTTTTTCTCTGTTTTTCAATTTGTGTCTTTTCTCTTATTAGAAATTCAAGTAAACGTTGCTGTCAAGTGATTCACAGAATAAAACTCCCACCATTGTGAGTCATCAGTTCAGGGCCGAATATAATGAAGGCCAGGATGTGGTCAGATGAATGTATGACTTGAAAGCAAGCCGGCTATCAAAGCGATGCGCCGTTCCTGATTTTAGCATCTCTTTGATATTTAGATGCTCGGTGATTGTAATGGAAAAACTAATTAGCTGCTCAACTGTGACATTAGTACAGCCAGTTTCAATACCACCACGGCTCGCTTTCAATCCAGGAAGTAATACCGCACTTCTGTTTTTTTTCTTTCAGGATGTCGACCAGACCTAAATACATACACTATATTTAACAGACGCTATTATTCATCCAGAGTGATTTACATTTAACTCAATTTATACAATTGGTGGTCTTGTTTAAGAACTCAGCAGGGGCACAATCATGACTGGCCTGGGATTTGAACTTACAACCTTTCTATCAGCACCTTAACACTTGTATTGTCCACATAAAACATTTATTTGCTTTATTTAACTGTTTGTTTTGCTAATTTAACAGTTTGTAATGCATGAAATAGAAATTTATCACCCAATTACAAAAAAGTACATAGAAATATATTAAAAACTATATTTCAAATATTAAAAAAAATCAAAACAGATATAATTTGACGAGAGGACAAAGGAAAGGTTAAACACTGATTACAATATTGATTATATTGTTAATAAGTTTGATAAAAATAAAAATGTGGATATTGAAATATCGATAATAACGATTATTGATAATAATAGTTTTTAATATTAATATGGTAATAATGATGCTTTTTTATTATAATACTTATATAAATATATTAAAATTTTATTCTTATACACAATATTATACTCATAGTACTTTTATACGATGTAATACATATAAATCAATAATATACATTTATACAGATTATCCTTATATTAATAATGATACTGGTTAATAACGCTACCACAGAATTCTGTGTTCTGATTGGTTAGATAGTGTTGATCACTTTTTATATCAATGTATTTTTTTTTTACCTAGACGACAATAACGTAATGAAAACTGTGTTTTTAAAAATAAAAGTAGTCGGAAACGTAGTGCAGGATGAGCGTATTTGTAGGCCAGGACGTGTTCTGGGATGTGGGAGTTGAGTCGACACTTTGAACTCATCTGCTATAATTACAGCTTTACGTTAGTTCATCACTTTATCCATGAAAAAAATCTGCCTTAGGGATAAGCCACGTCTCTAATTAATGTTATGTTACATTTGATGTCATCCAGATTCAAAAAAAAGATGGCAAATGGCAGTTTTTATATATATTTATAATTAAAAATATGTCATTCTGGATGTCCTGTTATGTTATTAACTTAATACATATACAGCATTTGGCAGACGTCCTTATCCAGAGAGACGTAAATTTAATTGCAATTGGGGGTTAAGGGCCTTGCTCAGGGGCCCAGCAGTGGTAACTTGGTGGCGCTGGGAATCGAACCACCAATCTACCAGTTAGTAGTCCAACACCTTAAAAACTGCACTGCGACTTCCTCACATACTTATTAATATGTAGATGATAAATCGAGGTCATTAAATTGCAGTGTTTTTAGAGCTATTTTGGTTTCACAGGTATAAAATAAATGTAATTTTGTGCTTATCTGCCACACTGAATTGAAGATTAAGACCGTTTTATGGTTGCCAGTGACAGCAATAATCCAATTCTGCAGCCCGCAAGAGTGTTTTTTCTTGAATATTCTTTTTTTTCTTCTAACGTGACAGTGGCCTAGAGGTGAATGTTCAGCTGCAGTAATAACAGTCATTTTGCAGGTGATTTCGCAGCTGAATGCTACATAATCGTGACACTGGAATTGTTTTCCAACTATTTGCAGACTATGCAGAGTTTGTGTTTCTGGGACTGTTCCTGGCTGAGATGTTCCTGAAGATGTACGGTCTCGGTTTCCGCCTCTATTTTCACTCATCCTTTAACTGCTTCGACTGTGGGGTAGGTGTGCTGTTCTGCAGCGGTGACTCCACCGCTGAATCATTTGTCTGCAGAACACTGTGACTGTGCTGTACATGATGTCTTTGTGAG
Organism: Bagarius yarrelli; assembly: GCA_005784505.1. Taxonomy (NCBI): domain Eukaryota; kingdom Metazoa; phylum Chordata; class Actinopteri; order Siluriformes; family Sisoridae; genus Bagarius; species Bagarius yarrelli. Next base: position 1,760,867 of record VCAZ01000091.1, read on the forward strand.
GGTTGAATCCTGATCGTGCATTTCACAGGTGATAATCGGCAGTATTTTCGAGGTGGTTTGGGGTTTCTTTAGACCTGGAACATCCTTTGGGATCAGCGTGCTTCGAGCTTTGAGACTGTTACGAATTTTTAAAATAACCAGGTACGAGAGTGAAAGTCAACACGCCATCCAGTCACCGTCCAGAGCGAACATCTGTATACCATTGCATCTATATAGTAACAATAAATACATTTACAGCATTTGGCAGGCACCCTTATCCAGAGCGACTTACATTTATCTCATTTAAACAGGGGGTTAAGGGCCTTGCTCAGGGGCCCAGCAGCAGTGGCTTGAACCCAAAGTCTTCTGGTTGCTAATCCAACACCTTAACCATGAGCCACCACTTCCCCCCAGTGTGTTACAGTGTCTGGCAGAAGGTTTATGAATCATAATTATTTCAACTGAATTCATTTATACAACGGTTTAGTGTTACTCAAGGGCGCCCCCTGTGGAGGTTTTTCAGTCCAGGGTATCTAACTCACAACCTTCTGATCCGCATTAAATGTTTTATTCAGTTTTATTCTCGTTTTATAACAAGAAGTTGATAGTGTAAACTTAAAAAATGTCACATATGAAACAGAAAAAAAAGTTATTTTAAGTGTGTTTATGTGTGTGTGTGTGTGTGTGTGTGTGTGTGTGTGTGTGTGTGTGTGTGTGTATTAATGATACTATCACTCACTGCTTCAACAAAATATAAATAAAAATTATTTAAAAATAAAGAAAAACTAAATAAATAATTAAACAGTTTACTACTTCATTTTTTTGTTTGTTGTTTTGTTTTTATTACAGTTTTATATATTACAATTATAAAATAATTTTAATATATTTTTTGATTAATAAATAAAATTACTTAAAATTGATAATATTTTTTTTAAATAAAAATTAATGGGACATTATATATATATATATATATATATATATATATATATATATATATATATATATATATATATATATATATATTACCTAATAATCATTCATTAATAAATGAATAATAAAAAAAACTGGAACACATGCATAAATAAATGTATTTATTTTATGTTTTTTATGTTTAGATCATTTTATGTTTTTTATGTTTAGATTACTAAAAAGTGAAAAAAATATTATTCCAAACTTTGTAAATCCAAACATCAGTAAAGAAAAAAATATGTAGAAGAGTTTAATCAAATAAAAATGTGTGCACTTTTGTGGGGGGACTGTGGGGGCACAAACTTTTGCCCTCCGGGGCATAACAGACTAAATGAGACGTACTGTATACTGCTTTACACCACTCAGGTACTGGGCCTCTTTAAGAAACCTGGTGGTATCACTGATGAGCTCCATGAAGTCTATCATCAGCCTCCTCTTTCTGCTCTTCCTCTTCATTGTGGTTTTCGCTCTGCTTGGAATGCAGCTGTTTGGTGGCAGGTAACATCCAGATGTTTAGTGTGCAGACCTAACCTATAAAAATCAGCTAAAATGCATGCTAGTATTTTACACCAAACGTTTCTTGCTGAATATCCTGGTGGCTGTCCTTTCGAGCCTGGTTATGTAACACTAAGTTTATGGTTTATGGCTGTATTTCAGGTTCATCTTTAAAGATTACACTCCTGCCAACTTCGATACATTTCCAGCTGCTATCATGACGGTCTTTCAGGTGTTGTTCTTTTTTTTTTTTTTTACATCGATGTATTTGTTCATTTACGTCTCGCCGCTTTAAAATCCGACATCTGTAACCTTTTCCTCCACCTACAGATTCTGACAGGTGAAGACTGGAACGAGGTGATGTATAACGGGATCCGCTCTCAGGGAGGCGTGCAGTACGGCATGTGGTCCTCCATCTACTTCATTATTCTCACTCTGATTGGTAATTGTATCCTTCAGCTGGGTGACCAATACGCTCAATAACCTCTTTAACTTTCTCTATGGATTCCTCCCTTTCTAAAGTGATTTCTTCATCCTTTCTTTATGGATCGCTGTTTTTCTGAAGAGATTTCTCTTCTATACTCTGTGGATTGCTCTCTTTCTTGAAGTGCCCTTTTTTTCTTTTCTGTGGATCGCTCTTTTTCTAAAGAGATTTCTCTGCTTTTCTTTGGGGTTTGCTCTCTTTCTAAAAAGATCTCTCTACCTTTTTCTGTGTATCAGTCTTTTTTTTAAGAGAGCTCTCTATTTTCCTCTTTCTGAAAAGCTCTCTCTACCTTTCTTTTTGGATCCCTTTCTTTCTGAAGAGATTTCTCTTCTTTTCTCTGTGGATCACTCTCTTTCTTAAGAGATCTCTCTACCTTTTTTTGTGAAGCCCTCTCTTTCTTAAGAGATTTCTCTTCTTTCTTTGTGGATCCCTGTTTTTTGGAAAGAGCTCTCTTTCTTTCTTTGTGAATCACTCTTTTTCTGAAAAGATCTCTTTTTCTTTCTCTGTAAATTGCTCTCTTTCTAATAGGTCTCTTTTTCTTTCTTTCTTTGTAGCTATTTTGAAGCTTTCCTTTTCTCCACCTCTGTGGATTGCTTGCTTTCTGCAAAGAGCTCACTTTTGCTTCAGTTTGCAGTTATGTAGGGTGTAGAAATGCAGGATCCAATAAACTTTTTGTGCAACATTAATGCTTACATTTCAAAGAATTCTTGACTGCAATTTGACCAGACACACTGCTGAATGTCTTCCTGGCCATCGCTGTGGATAATCTCGCCAACGCACAGGAGCTTACGAAGGTACAGGATATCCTATATATATATATATATATATATATATATATATTATATATATATATATATATATATATATAGATATATACAGTATATACACAGATATTTGCAAAAAATATCGAAACTGACCCATAACATAATTAATCTTAACGCATTAACAGGATGAAGAGGAGGAAGAGGAGTTTCAGCGGTACAAAGGTCGGGAGTTTGGCCTCTCTGAGTAAGTGTTATTAGTCCCATCAGAAAGTTTATACCACCTGCTCCCCTTGTTTTTAGTATTTGTATTTACCAGCTATCAGGCAAAGCCAACGTTCCTTGAGTTCCTTTGTCTTGCTTGTAGTCCAACTCCCCCTGCCCTAAACATTGCCGATTACCTGGATCAGAAGCTGGGAGTTAACACTTGACTTACTCTACCTTCTCCACCATGATTTGATATGGTATCTTCCAGCTTCTCATTGACTGAACCCACCAGATCCGGGTCATCAGCAGCAAGGGAACTTAGCAACCGTGGGTTGCCCACCACTGTTGGCTCTATCATCAATTTTTGATCTACATAAACAGGACTTAACTGGCAGAAATTAGTTGGATATAGGTGTTGTGAGTGTTATCGTAAACTTCCTTGTGATTCTGATCCACTACATATGGCCTAGCATCATTTATTAATGTGCCATCCGTCTGTCGCTGTTGGAGTGAGTCTTATAGAATGTTCTTGGCTATTCACTAATGGTAAAGAACAAAGAGATGAAAGTCTACTGTAGAATAAGCGCGTTAGCTGGAGCAAAGTTTCACCACAGGTACTTTATGGAAAACTTGTTCAAAGATGAGATAAAGAAACACCTCATCTACATTGTTAACTCATTCTCTTGACTTAAATCGACAAAAACTTAGACACCCTGTGAACCCAATGTTAAGCAACCCCTTTAACATTAATAATACAAAATTATACATTTCTTGATGGTTCAACCTTTTTATCAGTAAATTTATACATTTAATTGATGCCTGTGGAAAGAAAAAAAAATCACCTGATGGTTGATGTTAATGTTCTTGATGTGGAAATAAAAGTTAAAGAATGAGACTAAGCTAACTTCTTAGCACATGAAAAGAATAAGTGAATATTTTTAATAGCTTTTAATTGATATATTATATTATATTATATTATATTATATTATATTATATTATATTATATTATATTATATATTATATTGCAATTTTTTTACTTTTAGAGTTTTCAATTTAAAATAAGACCTGTCCAGGGTGTCCCCCTCCTGCCTTTCGTCCTTTCAGAGATGGCTGGGATAGACTCCCAGAGCAGATCTCTGGGACCCAAAATAAGGAAATGAGCTGTTAACTGAATTAATTAATTTAAAAAAATGATTTTTAAATAAATAAAATTTATTTAACTTATTGTTGGTTATTAAAAATGTTTTATTTATTTAAATTGATTTAATGACTAATAATAAGTTTATTTTTAGTACTTTTTTTTCCAATCTTAACAAAAAATGTAGAAAATGACAGGAGTCGTGAGGTTCCTCAGTATTTTGTCATAATACGGCTCGAGATTTGAAAAAATGTAATTCTAAAATAACACGAATCATAAGATTAGATTAAATTCGATCAAATTAAAATTATAACTTCCTTCAGTTCTACTACTTTTACATATTTTACAGTATGTTTGCAAGTGCTATAACTGATACTTAGGTGAAAACTATAGCAAGAATTCTGAGCTTTTAATTATCATTCAGAAGAATTTATAAAGTTTAATAAAGTCTTGCTCGTCATCCATGTGTAAGATTATCCATCATGAAACTTTAACGTTATCTTGTGTTGAGTGGATTTTTGTAGTGACTGGCGCCCATATAAACTCTTCTCTGTGTGCTGGCCTGTAAGTCCTTCTCTTTGCATTTACTCGAATGTCTCAGTGTAACTGCTGCTGCTTGGAAAATGGGACTAAACTCTTTAAAAAATGTTTTTATTTGGCATTAGGTGTGTGAATAAGTTATAATAGATTTATTTTTAGATTATTTAAAAAAAAAAACCAGATTTTTAATGCTATTTTATGAATTGATAGCGTTTGTACATAAAAAGGAATGATTTGATCTATAACCCTAATTATAAAGGATGTTTGCAGCGTTTTAATGAGAAAATCATTATGATACACATAAACCTTAGATAAAATAATTACACTTATTTATTTTCAACATTGACAGCAGTATAATTTCACACTATAAATAAATTTCTATTGAAGCGAAATGGAACTATGTATATTCTACAAGTTCTGTAGACGTCGGACCCGTTTCTGAAACAGGAATGATGCATGCTTGCATGCTTGCACTCTCGCATGCTTGTTTCATCTTTCCTATTGGAATCCAGTAAAAAATAAATCTAGTATCCTGTACTTAACTATCCGCTTAAACTGAACATGACAGTTGTCATGCAGCTTGAAGGAACCGTGTCGAGGTGCATCTTGGATGACGAAACCCTGCAGAAAAATTGGCTTTAAGAAGGAACCCTTGCCTGGTGCATTCAGCACAGCTTGAAAAACTTAATGCCAAAAGATTATGATCCTTCCATTGTGTTGTCTTATCAGTTTATGGGTATAAAGTGACAAAGACCAAACCACCTTCGAAAACATAGCACAGTTGTTGCAAGATGTATCAAGTGGTTGCATAAGAAATGGTTGGAAGCCTGACTAGACAGCCATGTGTCCACCGCCTTAGCGACTCATGAAAACTATCCTCCAGGGGAAATGCAATTTTTTTTTATGTTTTGTGCTTTCTCAACCCACAACATTTGGCAGAAAGTGTTGTGAGGTTCATACACAAGCATTTGAGAAGCAAAGTTTTGGAAAGATTTTGAAGACATGTTAGAGAGCATAATTCTACAACACAATTCACTATGAATGCTTACAGTGTGTGCAAATATTTAGACTAAGCTCTATGACAGGGGCACCCAAACTTTATTGTTTTTTAAAAAATGTATTTTTTTGCACTTTAATGTAAGATTAATTTATAATTTAGTTTGGGCCATACAGACAAATGAGCATTACTTTTAAAAGATATGTATATATAAATTATTATAAGATAAGACAAACAGCAGTTTCTTTACAATAAACAAAAATATATATATATATCACTCGACCATTTTTGGGCCAATTTTTCCATTATGAAATCAATTTTTCTCTTTCTAATCGTTTGGTCATTTTGTTGTCTCTTTGAATTTTCTTTCCGGTTGGCGTGCGGTATCACCTGATCATCACCATGGAACGTTATGTTCTGGTCATGGGTAAATCCAACAAATAATTACTCTACCTTAATAACTAAGAGAATTTTAGTTTAAAAAAGGAATGATAAGAGTAAAATAATTTTTTTTTTTAAATATTTTTAAAATGCACTGTTCAAATGTGGGGCTGTAATTTGGGGACACGTCCAATAAGTTGTATAGACATCCAAAAATAGCATCAAGTACAGGAATGGTATAAAGCATGGGCCATGGCTGGTTTGTTTAGAGTAAGTGTTGTTTTTTAGCACAAATTACACGACATGTAAGTCAAACATCTGGATCGGGAAGATTTGTCCATCGTCTTTAAAATGAAGAGTATAGAAAAATTACTTTAACCTAATAAATTCAGCCGTCTTTGGTATTCCTGTCTTGGTCTTTGTCACTCTGATTGTTTTGTCTGTCTGCTGTACAAATACACTAATGGCTTATTTCCAACCAATCATTCATTTGGTCACATGGACAACAAAAGAATGCGTATCAATGTGAGTAGCGCTGTCTCTCTATACCCCTTTTTACATGTTTTTCGCCTTCATTCTCCATTGCCATTTTTTTGTCTCCATTTATTCCACTCATCTGACACAAACATGCAACTTTAATGCACTGATTTTTTTTTTAATCTGTTTAGTTTTGTTCCACTTCCTAGATAATTTAGGGTCTTTTTTTTCTTCCCTTTTCTTCTTTTGAATGTTCTTTTTTTCAGCAACTCTGAATTTCTTCAACCCGAACCAATAACCATTATTTTTTAACTTCTAATTTCTCAGATTTGATCAAACACACACTCCCTGAATGCTACTGTGATTGTGCGCTTCATAAATTATCATTTTTTGTGACTAAGTCTGTGTTTTGTGGAAGCAGACGGAGGCGCAGGCCGTATCTCTACAGAAAACGAGCCATTCATAGAGGTAGGCCTAACCCAGCTGAGGCAGAGGATGAGATGGCGGGGGCGAAAGGAGGGGCAGAAGAGCAGCCTTCGAATGCCTTTGCCAACCGTCGTGACAGACGCAACAAGATTAAGATGTCTGTGTGGGAGCAACGTGCCAACCAGCTGCGCAGACGGCGTCAGATGGCAAGCCGTGAAGTTCTGTTCGACAGCCCCACTGAGGACCCTATGGGTACACCGATAAGTGGCCACCACCAGACGCTGGCTATTGTCCCCTCTGCTGAAGCAAGTCCGGCACACCTACCTGAGTCACCAATGTCGGGCATTATGCCTTTACCCGAACCGCCTATGTCTATATCAATCCCACTCCCTGAACCGCCAGAATCAGAACCGGTGTCTCTAATGGGTTCTGGAATGGAGGGCACCGTCCATCGCTCCAATACGGATAGGAGGCACCGAGTGGCAAGGAAGTTCCGAGCTGCTGCGGCTGCAGGCGTCGTGCAGGGCGGCCGACACCGAAGACACAGGCACCGTGAGTCCAGGACAGAGAAAAACACAGATGAGGAACAGTTTCAGGAAGGGAGAGATGACGGAGAGGCTTGCCAGTCCAGACAGAGCTTGCTGACAGATGATAGTGAGACAATTATGTCTCATCAACCCGCTGAGGAACAAAAAAGGTACACTGCTTTCTAGTTAATATTATAGATATTTAAGATTAATAAAAATTTTAAATACACCTGTCTTTTTCTACACGTGTTTGTCTTCTTCTGTGCTTCACACCCCATGATGGTCTTTTTCAGGGACAGTGTTTGTGAGGTTTCAATCAGATCTGAGATTCCTGAGGGCGAGTCTGGGCTTCAGTGTACCTGCAAAGCTCTGGAAGGAGACGGAGAAGCCGAATTCTGCCCGCAGCACAGAGGAGAAAATACTCCAGAGCTTAATTACCTCTCCGGGGAAACTATCGATAACGAGAACAATGGCTGCTATTTAAACCAGGGCGAGTCAGTGATGGAAGTGGGCATCATGAGAGAGATGTCCGCGCAGCCGCTTTTAGAATTAACGCCAATGACTGGTACACTACCAAATCTTTACTACGTAATTTGTTTAGTATAAAAAATGGATTAAGGTTTAAATGTAAACTGAGGCTGATCTAAAATTTAACCAATACACATACTGTATATAATTCCATACATTATTTATCGATCAGATGTATAGATTTATATTTACTTTTACATATCTAGAATTTGTCAGACGCCTTTTTCTAGAGTAAGTAACATTCATCTGATTTTTTATTCAACTGAGTAGTTAAAGCTTAAGGGCCTTGCTCAGGGGCCCAGCAGCAGCAGCAGTGAGTAGTGCAGGAATGTAGAAAATGAAATCTCACTGAATCTCAGTGGTTAAGATGTAAAAATCATGGGTTCAAATCCTAGAAACACAAACCTGGCCCTGCTGGGCCCCTGAGCAAGGCCCTTAACCCTCAACTGTTTAGTTAGATGACAAATAGAGATAAATATTGGCATCTGCCAAGTGTCATTGTAAATGTAAGCTTGGAGTTGAACCTACCATCTACTGATTAGCACCTTAACTACTAAGCTACCACTTCCAGTTACATCTACATTTACATTTGCAGCATTTAGCAGACGTCCTTATCCAGAGTGACTTTACATATGTCTCTTTTAAACAACTGAGCAATTGGGGGTTAAGGGCCTTGCTCAGGGGCCCAGCAGTGGCATACTTGATGGTGCTGGGAATTAAACCCCGATCTTCCAAATAGCAGTCCAACACCTTGACCACTGCACTACCACTTTCCCACAGTTATAGAGTAGCTTATTGACTTATTATGACTCTGTGATCTGTTATAAACTATGATTATAAACTATGATTATAAACTATGATCTATTTTAGTCAAGTTTAAGGATGTGGAAGCGTCCAACTCAGACAGAAGCGGTCGAGACGACGACGAAGACACAGACAACGATGACGCAACTAAATGTGCCAAACCCGAGGCACCAGACAGCATGTTTATTTTCAAAAGCCGAAACCCGTAAGTTCGAAGTCGGTTATTAATGTGATTATTTTGGAATTTAAGTATCTCGAATCTGAATGGTGAGTGATTTTTTTCATTCGAACCGTAGAATCCGCAGAATTTGCCATTACATAGTGACGCTACGCTACTTCGAGATGACCATTCTACTTGTGATCGTAGCTAGCAGCATAGCTCTGGCTGCAGAGGATCCTGTGTGCACCAACTCCGAGCGCAATCGGGTAACAACTTACATCTTTTAACCCTTTAAACTTTGGGAACGCTGGAAGATCCAATACGAACTCGAGCTGCATGAACAGCGCAGTCCGGTTGGAGTTAAATAAACTTGAGAAATCGTAATTCATTGTAATTTGTATGGATAAATCGCAGACGTCATATTTTGCATTTCTGTTTGATTTTTTTTATGTTTTATTTATTCTTCCATTCTTCCATTCTTCCATTTCATTTGTTTTTCAGTGGAATGATTTTTACATTAAAATTAATTTTTACATTTTTTTATTTTTTTTCCAGCTATTTTTTTTTTTTTTCACACAAGACTTTTTATTATATAAAATTTATTTTTTAATTATTTATGTTCAAGTTATTTAAATATAATCTATTTTATTTAAATTTCACCTAAAATTCATGGCAATTAAAATTTATTTTATTTAAATAATTAATTTTAACAGGTTTTTTCAACAAATTTTTATTTTTGTATTAAAATTTTTATCTCTTTAGCTTTTTAGTCAGAAGAACATTAAATTTTATAGAGGGAAAAAAAGTATTCTTGAATTCTCCCTTGTTGCAGGTTCTCCGTTACTTTGATTACGTTTTTTTACTGGTGTGTTTTACCTTCGAAATGATCATAAAGGTATGAAATCTGTTAGAAAATCTCACCACACTTCCTACTTGCAAGTTGCATCATGGTATCATAATGAATATTTCATTTACTTGTTTTTCCTGTATGTGTTAGATGATCGATCAGGGCCTCATTCTACACGACGGCTCGTATTTCCGAGACTTGTGGAACATACTGGACTTCATCGTGGTGGTTGGAGCTCTTATCGCCTTCGCTTTGACGTGAGTGATTCCATAATTAATTACATATATACATTTTTATATTAAATAACATTTTTATTGTTTAGTTACAGTTTTTTTTAATTTTTTTTAGCGAAATCTTAACCATCAACAAACAGACAGACAGACATATATCAAACAGTTAAACAGACAGAGACACAGATAGATAGATAGATAGATAGATAGATAGATAGATAGATAGATAGATAGATAGATAGATAGATAGATAGATAGATAGATAGACAGACAGACAGACAGATATACAGACAAACAGATAGATAGATAATTACATACAGACAGACAGGATATACAGATAGATAGATAGATTAGATAGATGAAGATAGATACAGATGCATACAGACAGATAGATAGATAGATAGATAGATAGATAGATAGATAGATAGATAGATAGATAGATAGATAGATAGATAGATAGATAGATAGAGACAGATAGACAGATAGATAGATCAGACAGATATACAGACAAAACAGATAGATAGTTAAAGACACAGACATACATACATACAGACAGACAGATATACAGACAAACAGACACAGTTAGATAGACAGACAGACAGACAGACAGACAGACCGACCGAACCGACCGACCGACCGACAGATAGATAGATAGATAGATAGATAGATAGATAGATAGATAGATAGATAGATAGATAGATAGATAGATAGATAAAATAGATAGACAGACAGACAGACCGACAGACAGACAGACAGATATCAGACAGATAGAAAAAAGAAACTACAATAAATAAGATTTTCAGACTGACAGACAGCGACAGTCAGATTGGGGGGGTGTGGGGGGGGGGGGGGAAGACATTGTTTAAAGTCATAAGTAAGTATGTATTTGTTAACCTTGTGAAATATCAGTCTTTGACAGAAATGCAGTGTTTCTCTGTTTTTAATCTCGTTCTTACTGTAAATGTATTTTTTTTCTTTCTCTGTCGTCCCTCTTTCTCTCTGTTTTCTCTGTGGACTGTGTCATTGTGGCGGCCAGGAATGTTATGGGGTAAAGCCGCAAACTTCTCCTTCATATTGTTCAAACAGATGTGTTATTCCTGTCAGTAGTGTCATGTGTGCAGTGTTTTGTCACTTAAAATCTCTTTTTAAGGGTTCAGTGTTTCTTAATTATGAAACGTGCAATATATAGAGTTCTTTTCACATAGATTTGTTCACGATTTATTTATTATTAAATGCTTTTCAGAAATGTATTTATTTTTCGCATGATTCGTTTATTTTTTAATTTGGAATTTTTTTTCAGTTTTTCAAGTTTTTTTTAAGAATTTTACCCATTTTTTTATCTTCAGTTGATTTTTTTTTATTATTTTGGCATTACTTTTTATTTGTAAATGATTATTTTCAATTATTTCTTCCACATGATTCATTTATTACCAAATGCTTTTAAAGTAGCAAAAGAATGCTACGCTACTCAACAGCGGTTTCCATTTTAGTGCTTTATATCTAAAAATAAATATTGATGAGTGAAAGTCTAGAGGCGTGATTTAATTTTAGTCTAAGTGAAACTAAAGGACAGTGTAGTGGTTTGGGAATAATTTATAGTGTGTATACTCAGCAGGGGGATTTATTTAGGCCAATCCAAGTATGGTATCCAGTAGCGCAGCATGGGTCAATACACAGGCTAACACAGCACTAAATTAAAATAATCCAAAATCGATATTAATAATGTAGGCCTGGGTTAGAAAACTGAAATAAACACTGACTGGGAAAAATTAGGCTCTGAACTGCATGGCACAGTTGGCAAGTCTTCGCAAGAATCCCAAGATACAACAGGGAATAAATGAGCATACGAATCAGGGAGTTCAGAGGGACACACATTTAAGGAACAAGCCAATGAAAATATAAACAATAGCACACTGGCAGTGTCCACCATGCATACAAAATATACATATTATAAAAGTAATTTGCTGTTATTCAAAAAGATAAATAAAGGTGTAAGTAACACTGGAGTTTAGCGCGACGGAATACAGTTAGCAAAACTGAGACCAGCTATGATGTATAGTTTAGAGACAGTGGTGAGACCCGCTATGATGTATGGTTTAGAGACAGTGGTGAGACCCGCTATGATGTTTGGTTTAGAGACGGTGGTGGGACCAGCTATGATGTTTGGTTTAGAGACGGTGGTGGGACCAGCTATGATGTATGGTTTAGAGACAGTGGTGAGACCAGCTATGATGTATGGGTTAGAGACAGTGGTGAGACCAGCTATGATGTATGGTTTAGCGACAGTGGCGCTGAGGGAGAGACAGGTGGCAGAGCGGGAAGTAGCAGAGCCGAAGATGTTGAGGTTTTCTTTGGGAGTGATGAGGTTGGACAAGATTAGGAACGAGTTCATTAGTGGGGCGGCTCATGTTAGATGTTTTGGGGAGAAAGTCAGAGATGTCCAGATTGAGGTGGTTTGGACATGTACAGAGGAGGAATAGTGAATATTTTGGTAGGAGGATGTTAGAAATGAAGCTACCAGGCAGAAGGTAAAGAGGAAGACCAAAGAGGAGGTATATGGATGAGATAAACGAGGACATGAAGTTAGTGGGTGTGAGTGAAGAGGATGTAGAGAAAAGGGTTGGGTGGAGACAGATGATTCGCTGTGGTGACCCCTAAAAAGGGAACAACCGAAAGGAGAAGAAGATCAGTATTGCATCATATCATTTTCTTTTATTTTTGTAACTTAACATTTTATTTAGTTTCAGATTTGTTTTGTAAGCAAAAACAGCTTTTGTTTGTTAATCAATTTATTAAACACAATTTTGTCCCTAATATTGAATCTCAGATAATATTTATAAATATATTGATTACTCAGAGTTTTAACACTATACTTTCTCTGTTTTTACTGCAAATCGATAGCGTACCATGTTTGCCAGTTTCAGAGTCTCATCAGTTTCAGAGTTTTATTGATTTGATGTCTAATGTTAGTTTTTTTTTCAACCACAGCAACAACAAAGGCAGAGACATCAAGACTATTAAGTCTTTGCGGGTGCTAAGAGTTCTTCGGCCTCTCAAGACCATCAAACGGCTCCCGAAGCTGAAGGTACCGGTTTCACATCAGCCTCACTGGAATGACTCTGAGTGCTTTACACTGCAAACTTAACACTTAAAACTTAAACAGTAACAAGGACGAGAACAAAAAGCTTCTGCGCTGTCGTTCCAGCTCTCAGGGACGCTTTTATTCAATCCAATATTAATGAAGGTGTTCGTGTAGCCAGCTTATATTTGCATTGAAAAAAAAAAAAAACTACAAGTAAAAGTAAAAGACTTTTAGAACAGATATTTTAAATATACTGTTTGAATGTACATTTTTGCACCGTTTGAGCAAATGGATCAATGCTTCATTACCACCCCAATTTACAAAAAAAGAATAAAATCGACATAAAAGCATGAACTCAATGATTTGCAAATTTCCTAAACTTTATATTATTTTCACAAAAGAACATAAAAACCTATCAAATGTGTAACTGAGAAAATGTAGCGTTTTTTGACATGTTTATTTCAAGTTCAAGTTCAAGGAGCTTTATTGTCATTTCAACCATATATAGCAGATGCACAATACACAGTGAGATGAAATTCTCCAGGACCCCCTGGTGCTACACAAAACATAGAATTCCACAAAACAACAAAACAACAAAGAGCCACTAAACAGGATAGACATAAAGTGCATGTGTGCAACCCGGTGCAGACAGTGCAGAAACAGAGAGTGCAATAAACAATACAAACATTACAAAGACAGTGCAAAAAAGACAATAAAGGACGGAACATAACGCAATAGTGCCAACCATATCGTAAGATGAGGTAGACATGAAATGTGCAAATTGAAAGTAAAGTGATTATAGTATTGTAGAGTGACTGTGCTTTACAAAAAATGTTTGAGTGTGTGTGCATATTTGTGGGTTGAGGTATTTAATACTTATATAATAAAAGTAAAATATTGTCATACTTTCCCCAAATACAGTCAGTTAACAGCTATAGGATATTGTGACTTGAGCACAAGAGAGACTTAACAATAATAAGAAATAAATAATTAAATCCAAGATCAATAAATTAAATAGATAAATAAGCAATCTCAAAAATAACCATATATATATATACTGTATTTCCCTAAATATCTTTAATACCATAACCATATGAATGCATGTCATTCGGAACAAAAGAAATTAGACCACAAAAACCAATTCTTCATTCTATTCTTTATGATTTTTTTAGCCCATTCATCTAAAACACGCTGGTTGACACACAAAACCATTTTTCTCACGTCTGGATCTGTAAAAGGAGACCATACATACCAAAAGTTACCCCTAAGCACAGCTGCAAACCTCCAGTGGGGTGAAAGCAAAATGTTTAAGAACAATATAAGGTAAATCTTAAATTGATGGCAGTCAATAAAAGGCTGTAAAATTAATTGCAACTAATTAGGGTAATTGGCAGCCGGTCAGTAATATGACTGGGTATAAAAAGGGCATCTTAGAGCATCAAAGATAAATTTGTGAATTTGTCAAACTCCAGAATAATGTTCCCTAAATATATTATCACCTACAATACATCAGGGGACAAAAGCTCCCCTAAAAAAGGTTTATAACATCCCCTAATACATAAAATCATTTAGACAAAGGGACGAGGATAAAACAGGATATTGTACATAACAGATTTTAATCTAATTTAAAATATAATCAACCTTTTAAAATAAAAATATGTTTTATTGTACCAGTCCTGTAAATTCAATCCAGCTCATCGGGTTGGTGTGTATTATTTGTATTAAACTGCTTTAATCTTTATTTTTTTATCATGAGTGCCAATATCTTTGATATTTGATAATGCATTTGGTTGTGTATAATGTTGCACAAAGTGTAATTATATTGTAGGGACATGTTAGCGATAAATACTTCCACTAGTCCCGCCCTCTGTGTAGTACCAGCCTTTCCTATCGGTGAAATTTCAAATGGTGGATTAATATTTCTATCTATATTAAGCAGATAATTGTCTGTGTTTTATCAATTTTTTTTGTATCAGTGAGTTTTAAATTAGTTTTTTGTCTTTTTGTGCACGCAGGCCGTGTTCGATTGCGTGGTGACGTCCCTGAAGAACGTCTTTAACATCCTCATCGTCTACAAGCTCTTCATGTTTATCTTTGCCGTCATCGCAGTTCAGCTGTTTAAAGGAAAGTTCTTCTACTGTACCGACGGCTCTATGGGCACACAGAGAGAATGCCAGTGAGTACCGTCCTCTCTCACACACACAGAATTATGCCCTTAAGGCCTTTAACCCCCAATTGATTAGTTGTATAAATGAGATAAATGTAAGTCGCTCTGGATAAGGGCGTCTGCCAAATGCTGTAAATGTAAATGTAATTATGGACATTTCACTGACATAAATATTCAGACTAACTAATAAAACTTACACTGTCCTTATTAAACCTGAGTGAACAATTCAAAACAATTCCTAAACTTAAGACGGGTCAAAAGATTATCCGCTACTGAAAGTAAAAGACACCCCTGTGTGACAGATGTGCTCAGCCTACACACATACACAGTCTCTCTCTCTCTCTCTCTCTCTATGTCTCTCTCTGTCTCTCTCTCACACAATCTCTCTCTCTCAACACATCATCATAATGTACTGACATTTTGCCTGCTATCATCTGTGTTAATATATATCGCTAAGCTAAAATTTTATCCAGCTTTTGGCCTTTTTATTTATTTAGTATTTAAGTTATTGAATATTTGCTAGGAACATCACATTTTGCTTGATCTTTGACTACTTACTTTTAAATACCATGTAATATTTTTTTTATTTATAGTTATAGTTTATACGTTTATAGTAACTGTCTGTATATATAGTATCATATCATAGTCCACGTTATCTAGTTCCTGTTAATCAGGAGCTGGCAACCCATTTTCCTTGAGTTTTTTTTTTTTTTTTTTGTCCAGCTTGTTTTCCACCTATTTCTGCCCTAAACGTGGCTAATGATGGATCAGGTTTGTTCAGTCAACCAAAAGTTGGTAGTTGGTCGGTGTCGTGGTGTAGTGGGTTAAGGCACCAGCACTCGTGTGAGGTTGTGCTCAATCTATCCTATCAATAAAGGGCAAAAACTGGCAATAACATATCTTAAAACAATATATGTATACCAATTCACCTGGGCTCCATCTGAAATCTCATACTACTTAAGTATGTAGCACATGTAAGCAAGTATTTCCCTCCAGATGATTAAAAAAGTATGTTAGTGGGTGGGTGTGAGTGAAGAGGATGTAGAGAATAGGGTTTGGTGGGGACAGATGATTCGCGGTGGCCACCCCTAAAAAGGGAACAGCCAAAAAGAGAAGAAGTTTATGGGTCGGGTGGACCCACTGCATTGTTAGGTTTTTTAATCAATACAGCTAAAACTATTTATTTAAAAGCACTTATAAAATGTTTAGGTTAGCTCACTTACAAGCACACTCACTTGACATCCAATCACATTTGAAAATATTATGTTAGGGAAAATATGTTCTACACCAGACGAGGGTTAAGCTGGAGAACCCTTTCACACAAAAAAACCCATTAATAGATCAACAATTAATAGTTTAATCAGATTTTAATTGGTTAATGTTGCAGATCAGTATCGTCCATAGTTGCTATAGAAACAATAGCTGTGTTTTTTAGAAAATGAAACCTTCTAACCAATCAGAATTAAGAATTCTTTCAGTCAACCAACATAATTGTATCTTCCCCAAACTGTTTCTACACAGTCTGAAGCACACAGGTGTCTAGAAACTTTTGCTATGTTGAAGCATCATATTATTCCTTTACTGAAGCTAAGAGATCCAAACCCTGTTCCAGCATGACAGTGTCTTTGTGCACAAAACCCCTGAGCTCCATGAAGACATGCTGTGTTTCGATTGGACTGAAAAAAAGTGTCCTGTACAGAGTTCTAATTCTGACTGAACCAATTTAAAATGAACACCTTTCGGATGAACTGAAACACCGACTGAACCCCAGACCTCCTCACCTCAACATTAGTGATCCAGATCCACACACTTTGGACCTCTTCAGAAGTTTTGAGGTTATTATAGGAGACAACATTTGGAATAGAATGGTCAAAAAAGTAATTTGGATGTGATGGTTAGGTGTTCCAATACTTTTGTCCATGTAGGTACATACATATGGGATAAGCTGGAGTGTAACTTTTGTAACCCCATGTGTGTGCAGAGGCTATTACATCGATTATGGGAGGGACAGGAAGGAGGTAAAGAAGCGCGAGTGGAAGAGACACGAGTTCCACTATGATAACGTGATGTGGGCGCTGCTCACGCTTTTCACCGTGTCCACAGGAGAAGGCTGGCCGCAGTACGTACACGCATACACTCACTCCACCCACATCCTCCTTTCAGCTTTAACTGCAGGAGAACGCAACAATCTGGGCTCTCTGCCATCGCTGTCTCATCATCCTGAACCCTCAAGATGTTTGTAGTTTATGCTTTTTTTGCAGATCCTCGGAATTTAGATGAATAAGAAATGTTTTGACAACTTCATTTTTAAAAATTGTGAAATATTGTGGGTGACAGTTTACGTAGTGTTCTTTAACTCCTACATAAGACTTTATGACAACTAACATAAACATACATCTGGATTTCATGATATTTGAGCCAGAACTCAAAAACCCTGACATCAGCTTAGGCAACAGCTGTAGTATCTGTATATCTGTTGGAAAATATTTATAATCATTTGTACCTTATGTAATGTTACTTTAAGTCAACTTATTACATGTTATATTAATATGTAATGGTAAATTGGAAAGTTATGCACATTTAGAATCGGGTTACGTACCAGTAGGCATCAGTAACTGTTATCAATCACATTGTGGGCGTGTCTAGCAATGTAACAAAACTAAGACAAGTTGAATTTTATGCAAAAATAGAGCTACAACCAATGACAGAGAAGACAGTAGGGCGTGATTGATCTGGGGCAAAGCGAACCCACCTTACTTTTCCTTCCTCTTGTATGGGACATGATGACCTCATAAAAACTTTCTTCCTTTGTAGGGTTCTCCAGCACTCAGTAGACGTTACAGAGGAAGATCACGGCCCAAGCCGGGGCAACCGCATGGAGATGTCCATCTTCTACGTTGTGTACTTTGTAGTCTTTCCCTTCTTCTTTGTCAACATCTTCGTCGCTCTTATCATCATCACATTCCAGGAGCAAGGGGATAAATTAATGGAAGAGTGTAACCTGGAGAAAAACGAGGTAAGCTTTTTGGTCAGACCACAGAACCAGGGAGACACGGGGTGAGCGGAGACCCTCCTGCAGTGTGTGATTCTAACATGATGAGTGTGTAAGTAATTGTGTACATTTGTGTTAATTGTTTTCAATAGTGAATAAATGGAGTCCCAGATTTAAAGTGTTGATGGACATGAGTAGGAAATAAGGGGAAAGTGGTAGATTAGTGGTTAAGGTGTTGGAATGCTGTTCATAAAATCATGACGTGAATTTGCAGGGCCACCAAGCTGCCGTAGCTGGGCCCCTGATCAAGGCCCTTAACTCTCAAGTGCTCAGTCAGATAAAAATGTGATTAAAAAGCATTTGACAAATACTAGAATCGTAAAATGTAAACAAAAATGCCATTTGCGCCAAGTGGGCGGAGCTTATAGCCTAGTCCAAATTGCTAGATACAATCAAATGCAAATAAGAACACGAATGCTGACTTGTCCTTATTACTTGTCTGTAAAAAAGATTTACATGTTAACAGTAGAACAAAATCATTGTTTCTACAAAGTGATCTTTCTTAAGTTGGATAAAAAAAAAACATTTTTGGAACTTTGATGAACCTTCAATCTGAACCAGTTCAATTTTATTAAACGACTTAAAAAATTCTGAGATTCTGACACACACTAAAACATTGGTGGTTTTTTTCTTTCTGAATGTTTTTAGCGAGCCTGCATCGACTTTGCTATCAGTGCAAAGCCTTTCACGCGTTATATGCCCCAGAACAGACAGACCCTCCAGTACCGACTGTGGCACTTTGTCGTTTCTCCGTCGTTCGAGTACACAGTCCTGGTCATGATCGCCCTCAACACCGTGGTGCTCATGATGAAGGTAACAGTTCTGCTGTTCTGATCTTATAGAACTAAAATGTATATTGTGTCCAAGAACATTTTAACTTAACCAGGGGGGGATAAGGGCACTGAACATGAGGTTTATATAGTTATATCAAAAACTAATTTCACAAATTAATTTCACTGGTTACTTTATATAGGGGAAAGTTTTATGTTATTTATATTATGTAGATACCTAGAGTTCATTTCTCTTATCTTTCACTATGTTTCATCATTTAGAGTTTCTTTTTTTTATTTTTAAATCAATCTTTTACTACAGTATCATTTTTGTTAAATATAGAAATCATTTTTAGGAAGCCAAAGTAAAGTAAAATATTATGCCAAAAATACAAATAAAGGTAAAACATATCACTTTTGTTCTAATAGAAATTCAAAGCAGGAAACATATCCAGTTAAAAAAATAAAATAATAATAATAATGTTGTTGTTGTTATAACAACATAGTTATAGTTGTTATAACAATAGTTATAATAGTATAATAATGACACTAATAATAAATTAATTATTTTGATAACGTCACCACCATCAATTATAATGACAATAATAATAACAATAATAATAATAATAATATATATTGTTATTGTTGTTTATATATATATATATATATTATATTAATATATATTTGTTAATATATGTTGTTATTGTTGTTTTGATAATAACAATTACACTGATAATTAATTAGTTAAATATTTTTAGAACTCTTAATAACCACTGCCATCACTAATAATAATAATAATCATTAAAAAAAATAATAATAATAATAA
This sequence comes from Bagarius yarrelli, assembly GCA_005784505.1. Classification (NCBI taxonomy): domain Eukaryota; kingdom Metazoa; phylum Chordata; class Actinopteri; order Siluriformes; family Sisoridae; genus Bagarius; species Bagarius yarrelli. The sequence goes on from VCAZ01000091.1 coordinate 1,780,714, forward strand.
TAATAATAATAATAATAAATATATTGTTGTTATTGTTGTCTTTATAATAATAATTACACTGATTATTAATATTTCCTAACTCCTAATAACCACTGCCAACAATAATAATAATAAAAATAATAATAATAACAATAATAATATATTGTTGTTGGTATTGTTGTTTTTAAAATAATAATAACGCTAATAATTAATTAGTTCATTATTTTATAAACTCTTAATAACCACTGCCACCAGTAATAATAATAATAAGACGATGAAGATTATGTTGTTGTTGTTGTTGTTGTAGTTCGATAAAATTTTGTTCTACCTAAAAGTCATGAGTTCAAGCCCCAGACAGAAGTGCTAAAAGTTTTTTTTCACCCTCTCTGATTCCTAAAAGGATTAAATATTTAAAATAATAATAATAATAATAATAACTGTACTGTACAATTCCCTCTGGATCTAACAATAAAGACTAAAATAAAATAAAATCTGTGGAAGATGTGAGAAATATAGAATACAGAGCAAATCTATAGTTATGACCCTGTTTGTGTGATTTAGGCTTGTGACTGTGTAGAAAATCAGCTGTTAGACAGCAGTAGGTTATAGTTTCTCACTTTTTACTCTGGATCTGTGTGTTAACGTGTGTTGCTGCAGTATCACTCTGCGCCAGCGGCTTACGACATGGTACTAAAGCACCTAAACACCGCCTTCACTGTGCTCTTCTCCTTGGAGTGCATCCTCAAAATCATGGCCTTTGGCTTCATGGTGAGTTGACACGAGACAGAGTTTGTCCTGATTAATAATCCAATGGCTCAGTTTTTTTCCTTTCATTGTAAACACAGATGCTATTACACTTTATACACTGTTATTAAACTTTTAATATTCTTTGATATTTTAATAGACTTTGAGATGTTATTACACCTTGATGTGTTATTACACTTTGATGTGTTATTACCCTATGAGGTGTCATAACACTTTGAGATGTTATTACACTTTGATATTTTATTACACTTTAAGATTTTATTACACTTTGATATTTTATTACCCTTTGAGGTGTTATTACAATTTTATGTTATTACCCTTTCAAGTGTATTAAAATTTGATCTGTTATTACCCTTCAAGGTGTTATTTCACTTTGAAATGTTATTACACTTTGAGATTTAATAATCTTTGATATTTTATTAGACTTTGAGGTTTTATTACAATGTAATGTGTTATTACCCCTTGAGGTGTTATTACACTTTGAGTTTTTACTACACTTTAATGTGTTATTACACGTTAATATGTTATTACACTTTGAGATTTTATTACACTTTGATATGTTATTACACTTTGAGATTTTATTACACTTTGAGATTTTATTACACTTTGAGATGTTATTACACTTTGTGATTTTATTACACTTTAATGTGTTATTACACTCTATGTTATTACACTTTGATATGTACACTTTGATATTTATTACACTTTGAGATGTTATTACACTTTGAGATGTTATTACACTTTGTGATTTTATTACACTTTAATGTTATTACACTTTAATATGTTATTACACTTTGATATGTTATTACACTTTGAGATTTTATTACACTTTGAGATTTTATTACACTTTGAGATGTTATTACACTTTGAGATTTTATTACACTTTGAGATGTTATATCACTTTGAGATTTTATTACTCTTTGATATTTTATTAGACTTTGAGGTGTTATTACACTTTGAGACGTTATTACACATTTCTGGAGACATTACGGATTACCTCATGGAGCTGAAAGCGATTGCACGGCAATAAAACTAAAGAGTTAAATAAATAAAACTAGCTAACTTTTAACTATCTTAATTCATTAAATTATTTGTTTTTCTAATTTACCTGCCAGTTAGTAGTATGTGAACAACACTGTATCTGAAAAGTCCTACATCATGTTTATTGTTTGTGTTTATAACATGTTTATTACAGAATTATTTCCGAGACACTTGGAACATCTTTGACTTCATCACTGTTCTCGGCAGCATCACTGAGATCGTTGTAGACTTACAGGTAAAAATACAACACAATCATTTTTTGTTATGTTTTTTTTATTTAAACATCTATGGAAAGTGGTAGCTTAGTGGTTAAGGTGTTAGACAGCTTTCCAGCACCACCAAGCTGCTACTGTTGGGCCCCTGAGCAAGGCCCTTAACCCTCGCTTGGTCAGTTAAATAAAAAATGGAATAAAATAGTTATATTATAATTCTTTATAAAATTCTGTGTTCTTTTCTCTTGTAGTCTGTCAACACGTTTAATATGAGCTTTCTGAAGTTGTTCCGTGCAGCCAGACTCATCAAGCTCCTAAGGCAGGGCTACACCATCCGAATCCTTCTCTGGACCTTCGTCCAGTCCTTTAAGGTCAGAGCCGTATTCTAATATTATCTAATATATCCAGTATATCCAATAAAATCCTAAAACAAACCAAAATTGTGCTTTTTGTTTTTTAAATAGAAATATTTAATAAATATACTTATTAATACTTATTAATAAATAGTTTAAGATCAGTCCTTCCCAGATTTTTGGTTTTTTGCCAGACCCCCTAGCTAGCTTTTTTCACCCAACCTCCAGTTTGGTAACTTTTTGGTTTAAAGGGGTGCATGTGTAAATAGAAATAAATACAACAGATGTAATGAGGGTTTCAAGAGGTCCCAACATTTCTAATTTCAGGCGTTGCCGTATGTGTGTCTGCTCATCGCTATGCTCTTCTTCATCTACGCCATCATTGGCATGCAGGTAAGCCATCGCTCTGCAATAACTGATTAAAAACAAGCAGATGATCAAGCTTTTCATGGCAAACATATATTGAAACGACTGAAATCTCACACTACATTTCAGTTCAGTATGTATTTCCAGAGTAATAAAAATCGTACGTTTTATATAGTACAATTATGTGTAGTATGAATAAAATTCACCCTTTCTACATCAGCCATGTTGATATTGTCACATGAAGACAAAGAAAATTTAAAGTCATAAAATGTTTAACTTAATAAACAAGAAACAATCTTTTTTTTTCTGAAGTATTTATAGCTACTTTAACCACTTGAAGTGTTACATCGCCATTTTAAATCTTACGCCATTTTGAAATGTAAAAAATCGTCTCTTCCTGCGGGCTCATTGGAATAGTTAAGTGTCTAAGTAGCTAAGAATTTGGGATGTTAACTGAAAGATTATGGATTCAATCCCCATTACCAAGCTGCCGATGCTGGGGCCCCTGTGTAAGGCCCCTAAACGTCAACTACTCAAATTAATATGAATAATTTACAGTGAATCGCTCTGGATAGGGGGCGTCTGCAAAATGCCAGACAGGTACATGTCAACCATGTCTCGGGTTCACATAGGCTTTATGCACAAATAGAGGCCAGGACTAAGGGATCACTAACAATTTGTTAGCATCATTCTAACCCCTGCTTGTTAGTGGGGGAGTGGTAGTGCAGTGGTTAAATTGTTAGACTGCTAATTGGAAGATCAGGGTTCGATTCCCAGCACCACCAAGTTGCCACTGTTTAATAAAATAGAACAATTCAAACATGTCATTTAGCAGCGATGTTAGAACCCTTTTTTATCCAGAGTTATGAAACACTGCTCTGAATCAGGTTCAGCACGGCTTTTACACTGTCTCTTGAAACTCCTCCCTGCTGTACAGAACTCGGAGAAACGGAACAGAAACGGAACAGCGCTTTAGCCTTGCATGCTTTTACAGTTCCTGTGTGTTGTGACACTTTTTGGTAGCTCAGTAGTTATAATATTAAACTGCTGATCTAAAGATTGTGGGTCCAGATTCCAGCACTGCCAAGCTGACACTGCTGGGCCCCAGAGCAAGGCCCTTAACCCTTAGTTGCTCAGAAATAAACGTTTGTTGCTCTGGATGAGGGTGTCTGGATGTAAATAAATCAAAATTCCACAAGTCTGGGCTTCTAGCACGGAATCTGATCTTCCCAAGTCTAAATAGTGCCACTTCCATATATGGTATTAAATCTGTCACAGTTCAGATGTTCTGCGATGTTTGACCGCAGTGTGAACGGTTAAGTCGGAATTCATGTAGCTTTTATGTTATTTTATATTGACATGCGTCGATCATTGCAATGGCGCGTAGTCAGGACGTATGTCAGGACGCTGTGTGAGACGTAGTTCTTTTGTGCATACGGGTCACATTGGAAATCTGATAACGGCCACATGTAAAACAACATTGTGAACAAATATACAAAAAAAAGGTATCTCAGCAAAAATCTAAATTGAACCTTAATCCTCGCAGTGTAAACGTATAACACAATACACTCATATTACACTTCTGTATAAGGTAAAGAGAGTAAACACATGTTCCATGAATATTCTGTTAGTGAGGACAAAATACTGGGGAAAGGGTGAATAATTATAGCTGGAACTGTCTTCAACTCATTAAATATTTAGATTTCCTGTCTTCTTACTCTTTTAACTGTTCATTACATGAAGTGTCACCTCACAAGTTCTGACATCAATTCTTGATCATAGCTTTATTAAAGATTCACAGCGATGTTAATAAAGGTTTTATAAAAGCCCGCTTTCAGCTCTCCGTTAAACTGTGATTAACTGCGATTCTGCTTTTAAACTAAGTGCATATGTAAGTGTGTGTTTGTGGGAAGTGGGAGCTCAGTGGCTAAGGTGTTGGACTGCTGATCGGAAAAACTGTTGGGCCCCTGAGCAAGGCCCTTAACCCTCAACTGCTCAGTTGGAGAAATGAGATGAATGTAAGTCGCTCTGGATAAGGGCCAAATATCAAAACTGTAAATGTGTGTGTGTGTGTGTGTGTGTTTGTGTGTGTGTTTTCGTAGGTGTTTGGAAATATTAAGCTGAATGACGAGAGTCATATAAACCAGCACAACAACTTCAAGACGTTTTTCGGTGCTTTAATGCTGCTGTTCAGGTGAGTTTAGAGGATCAGTGGTAACCTAAACTGTACGTACACCAAGATGGACTCATGGGCTCCCAGGCAGGGCCCTTAAACCCCCAAAGTACTTACAAACGGGAGTTGGTGGTAGTTTGGTATTAAACTGCTGATCCTAAGAGCATCTGTATGAGATAAAACTTCTAATTATTTGTGCAACCCTTGTTACCCTTGTTAAATTATTATGAAGTTTTACAGTAAATTATTATTATTACAATTATTATTACAAAATATAAGTTTTTTAAGGTAAATTTGGACTCACAATTACATTACTGTAACATAAAATCTAATTCTCTTAATTAAAAAGATAAATAAAAAATCAATAATCAGAACACATTTTTTTTTAAATGTGCTTTTTACACTATTAAATAGCTAACATTTTTATCGATTTTTATTATTCATTAAATAAATGTATAGAATTTTGAATAAAACTATACAATTTAGTTAGTTTTTTACATTTCACACCTCTTATGAGGTAGAACTTTTTTAAACCTGCTCTGTTTTAAGTGAACGTCCTCTTTGATTAGATTGTATGTAACCGTGTGTTTTGGTTACAGATTTACGTGTGTGTGTGTGTGTGTGTGTTGTGCTGTGTGTACAGGAGTGCAACAGGAGAGTCATGGCAGGAGATCATGTTGTCGTGTTTGGCTGGTCAGGAGTGTGAGCCCGACCCATCTATCGCTCCACCCTTCGTCTCTCCAGACCACGAGGGCGGCTGTGGCACAGATTTTGCCTACTTCTACTTCGTCTCCTTCATCTTCTTCAGTTCCTTTCTGGTAAGACTAAAGTATCGAGATTTCATATAACTTTAAAATTATTATAATGGGCCACTGGTAGCACAGCAATTAAGGTGTTGGATCGATAATGAAAAGATGGTGGGTTCATTTCTCAGTACTACCAGTCTGCCACTGCTGGGGCCCCTGAGCAAGTAGATAGTAGATTTCACAAATTTTCATTAAGGATTAATTATCTATTTATTGATATCAGAAAGACTATTTGTAAATTTTAAAAAGATCTGTAGTTCATAATTTGGTAGAGACTTTTATTATGACTTTATTCTTCGCTTGTTTCAAAACTGACACTTGTGTTCAGACTAAAATAAGAATGTGGGGTAAAAAAATATATATATTATTTTTAATGTGTCTGAAGCATTAAATATGAACACAACTTTAAACAGCTAGGCAGCACAGTGGCTTAGTGGTTAACACTGTTGCCTCACAGCAAAAAGGTCCCTTGTTCAATTCCCCTGCAGGGGTCTTTCTGTGCGGGAATTTGCATGTTCTCCTTCCCCGTGCTTGCGTGGGTTTACACCAATTAGATTGATTGGTGTGGGTGATTCCAAATTGCCCATAGGAGTGTGAGCGTGGTGTGTGGCCCTGTAATGGACTGGTGACCTGCCCAGGGTGTCCCCCTCCTGCCTTTCACCCTTTCAGATTCAGCTGGGATAAACTCCAGCAGATCCCCGGGACCCCGAATTAGGGAATTAGCGGGTATAGAAGATGAATGAATGAATGAATGAATGAACAGCTAAACATTTTGAATTGCTTTTGTCAAGATAAATTAAGGGGTAAATCCGTCAAAGAAGGTATATTTTACAGATATACAGGATATATTTATATTTGTATGTACAGTTATTCCATAATAACAATTTCTATAATTAAATTCTTTTCCCTTTCCTTAGATGTTAAATCTGTTTGTAGCTGTAATCATGGATAATTTCGAGTATCTGACACGAGATTCCTCCATCTTGGGTCCTCATCACCTGGACGAGTTTGTACGGATTTGGGGAGAGTATGATCGAGCCGCATGGTGAGTAAAAAAAACAGGACGTATAAAGAGATGCAGGCTCAGAGGGAAGTATCGGGGGGGTTATTATTTTTACAAGGTTGTAAGGACTTTTATATAAAATGTACATTTCACCTGATTCTAAAATCTGAGTTTAGTTATAAAGTCACAAGTTCACATTCCAAAAAAAAATTTTATATTACCAAATGAAAATTCTGAAATCGCATACTATACTAAAGTCCAGACAGTCCAGAGCAATGGAGAGTGTGTAAAAGAGGTAAAGAAGTACTGGAAAGTTGGAATGGGTGGAGAAACATGTCAGGTGTGACAGGAGAATATCAGCTGGAATCAAGGGGAAGGTGTAGAGAGACATTGGTGAGACCAGCTATGATGTATGGTTTAGAGACAGTGGTGAGGCCAGCTATGATGTATGGTTAAGAGACAGGTGAGACAGTGAGTGAGATGACAGTGGTGAGACCAGCTATGATGTATGGTTTAGAGACAGTGGTGAGACCAGCTATAATTGTATGAGAACATGTTTTAGACCAGCTGGTTTAGAGACAGCCAGCTAGGATGAATGCAGATGTAGCATGGTTTAGAGACAATCTGTCAGTGAGACCAGCTATGATGTATGGTTTAGAGACAGTGGTGTTGAGAGAGAGACAGGTGGAAGAGCTGGCAGTAGCAGAGCTGAAAAAAGTTTTCTTTGGGAGTGACGAGGTTGGACAGGATTAGGAACGAGTTCATTAGGGGGGCGGCTAATGTTAGATGTTTTTGAGAGAGAAAGTCAGGGATGTTCAGACTGAGGTGGTTTGGACATGTACAGAGGGGGGATAGTGACTATATTGGTAGGTGGATGTTAGAACTGAAGCTAACAGGCAGAAGGCAAAGAGGAAGACCAAAGAGGAGGTATATGGATGTGATAAACAAGGACATAAAGTTTGTGTCACTTTTTAAGTGCTTTACCAAATTAGCTTTACCAAAAAAATCACTGAGAGAAGAACCTTGCTGGCCCTGACTGCCCACCAGTGCCAGTTAATAACCCTTTTACTGTATCTCCTGGCGTCTGTCACACATATTTTTAATCTTCAGTTGGGTTTTTTATGTTGTTGTTGAAGGTTAAGCCAAAAGCAGGGGGTTCTCTTAAAAATGTCGATATATCTGAGAATGCAGTAGCGCCCATCATGTGTTCTTAAACACACTTTTAACCTGTTCTCCTACTGGGTACCTTCACACACACTTGTGGAAAAAAGCCTTCAAAGAAAACTCAAACACTTAATAAGAACAGCGGGAAAAGGAAGCGAAAAACTAAACCGATTGGGATTTTAGCCGCCGCGGCACAGCTGGAATCTTAGTTCTGCAGCTGTTTTGAAGTGAGGCTGCAGGAAAGACAGGAACTGAGTGATAAAGGAATAAACTGTATTATAGAGAAGGAATAAAGAGGGTTTTGTATGAACATGTGCAATTTTTTAAGATTTTTATTTAAACACATTTCCATTAATTAAACATGATTAAACGATTAAAGGATTAGTTCGACATTGAAACCTCACAGCCTCTTTATGGCTTTTAATGAAGGAACCATCAATGTGTTTTAAAAGCTTTGTCTGTGTGTGTGTGTGTGTGTGTGTGTGTGTGTGTAAAAACATCTTTTTGAATCTCAGTAGATGCAGTACATTTTCACTGATATGTTTGTGTATAGTCTGTACAGTATGTGTGTGTGTGTGTGTGTGTGTGTGTGTGTGTGTGTGTGTGTGTGTGTGTGTGTGTAATTCTCTGACTTTTCTTTCTTTCTGTCATGTTGTGTGTTTTTCAGTGGTCGTATTCATTACACTGCCATGTACGAGATGCTGACCCACATGTCTCCTCCTCTGGGTTTGGGGAAAAAGTGTCCCGCTAAAGTGGCCTACAAGGTGGGACAGAAGCTCTGACGACGTCTGTTCTGTGTTTCTGCTCTGTGAAGCTCAGATCTCATGTTCATGCAGCTGTCGGTTTGGAAAAAGCTGAAGTTTGACACAGTTTTGTGTGTGTGTGTGTGTGTTTACAGAGACTGGTACTGATGAACATGCCTGTGGATGAGGACATGACTGTCCACTTCACCTCAACACTGATGTCCTTGATCCGCACCGCCCTGGAGATCAAAATCGCCCGAGGTACAGAAAATGGAGGGTGTGGGAAAAGAGAGACACATAAGGAGAAAGAGTGAGAAAGAGACAGAGAGATTGAGAGACACAGCAGTGGAAAGAGAATGTAGGAGAGAGAGAGACACAGGGAGAGAGTAACAGAGAGACACAGGGCGAGAAAAATAGACACAGGAAGAGAGAGACACATCGGGAGAGAGAGAGAGACAAGGAAAGAAAGACAAATGGGGATAAGGGGCATCTGAAGAGATAGGGGGGTGGGGAGAGAGAGAAAGATAGAGAGAGAAAGAGAGAGAGAGAGAGAGAGAGAGAGAGAGAGAGAGAGAGAGAGAGAGAGAGAGAAAGAGACTGTACAGTACATATGTGTGTGGGGGGGTGAGAGGTCTAAGGGAGAGAACATGCTGTGTTTGTGTTAGTAAAATGAGAATACCGTGTGCTTAAAGGAGGAGAAGACCGTGTGCAGCTGGACACCGAACTGCAGAAGGAGATCAGTGTGATTTGGCCTCATCTCTCGCAGAAGACTTTGGACCTGCTGGTGCCCGTCAACAAAGGTGATGCCCAGGTGCCCGTCGCTCAGACTGATGACTGATCATCACTGTCCTTCTCGGTCAATGTCTTCACTTAAAAACAAGAGGAAATTGCAGGCAGCTCTCGAACCATTTGGAGTATATTTATGGTTTCGGTCTCTCGTAAAATCTAGTATCTAGTTAAAATCTTAATCTAGTAAAATCTAGTTTAGGCTGTAACTCCCAGCTAAAAAAGTCAGGACAGGATGGGATAACAGCCTCTCTCTCTACTCGATTGATGATATTTAACATTATAACAATTTACCTGGATTTACTGGATGTAACTCCATGTAGTAAATTTATTCATCTATGGAGAAATTTGGATCAGTGCCAATAGAAAGAGAAAACTCCTTCGATAAAAATCTATTATTAATATTATATATTACTATTATAATATTACTATTATATAAATGCCTTTATTTCATCACATACAATCTTTACAGCAGAGTGAAATTAGTTTCTTTGCATATCCCATCTTAGTAAGTTGGGGTCAAAGCGCAGGGTCAGCTATGATACATGAATATAAAGAAACTTCATGATGTTCATCCAAATTTATTAGTCACAATTAAACAATTTAAATGACTAATTTCCAAAAATCTCTGTTTAACGGAAAGCAAACGTGCAAACGTGACAGAGCTTTATTGACTGGGGAAGTGTTAGCACAGTGGTTAAGGTGTTAAACGGTTAATTGGAAGGGGTTCGATTCCCAGCACCACCAAGTTACCCCTGTTGGGCCCCCGAACAAAGCCCTTGACCCCCAATTGCTCAGTTGTATAAAAGAAATAAATGTAAGTCGCTTTGGATAAGGCCATCAACCACATGCTGTAAATGTAGATGTAGACTGTAAGATACCAATCCAGGAAGTGGTCATGTGATAAACAAACAAACGACTCGGACCTGAAGACTCGGGAGTTGAACTAATGTTCATCCTTATAATCCGCACTAACGAATCATTCTCTGTGACTCATTGTTCCTGACTCATATTAACGATTTGTTTAAAATGAATCGTTCGTAAACGACCAGTGGTGTACAGTAGGGTTTAACCCCCTAACCCTTTCCAATCCAGGGGTGTTTTAACCTAGGGAAGTGAAAGGTTAGTGGTTAAAGTGTTTCAAGGTTGTGGGTTCAATTCCCAAAAACAGGCCCTTAACACTCAAATGCTCAGTTACATAAAAAAGAGAAAGAAATGTAAGTGACTCTGCATACAGACTTGTTGGACTTGAATTCAAACCGTGTGTGTGTGTGTGTGTGCACGTGTGCGTGTGTGTGTGTGTGTGTGTGTGTGTGTGTGTGTGTGTGTGTGTGTGTTTTCCGCCCCACAGACACGGACATGACGGTGGGTAAAATCTATGCCTCTATGATGATCATGGATTACTTTAAACAAAGCAAAGCAAAGAAGTTGCGGCGGCTGGCTGAGGAGCAGGTAAGGGAATTATAAGATTAGAATTCTATAATTCTATTTAATATTGTCTTGTGAATAATATTCAGTTTAGATCACATATCCAAACTGGGACGGCGCAACCTTTAGGGGGGCCGTGGAGTTATAACAGGAAAAAATGGCTGAAATATTAGCTAAAATATATCTCATGTTGTGCCGCACCGGCAGGCAGTGTTCATGGTGCAGGTGTCACTCTCCCTCTAGCCGTCGTCACTGTGCAGTGTGATGCTCCACTCAATATTCCGCCCTATGAACGTTCCGTTGAGTTTTTATGGCCCATACAAACACTTTACATGTGTACTGCACATGTTCAACGGAAAAGCAAAATTAGCTCAAATAACCCAACCTTCCGTGGGTTTGCTCCGGGTTCTCCGGTTTCCTCCCACAGTCCAATAACATGTATGTTAGATTGATCGGTAATTCTAAATTGCCTATAGGAGTGAGTGAGTGTGTGTGTGTGTGTCTGTGTGTGTGTGTGTGTGACTTTGTCCCTGTGATGGAGTGGTGACCTATCCAGGGTGTCCTCTTCCTGCCTTTCGCCCTTTCAGAGACAGCTGGGATAGACTCCAGCAGATCCCTGTGACCCCGAATTAAGGAATAAGCGGGTATAGAAGATAAATGAATGAATAAATGAATGAATAAAAACAACATTAAGGAATCCATAGATTTTGGAATATTTCTATCCTGTAATCTTGATTGGTCCCCTAAATGTATGTATTTTGGGTGTTTATTAACATATTCACATCAGGAAAAATCTACACTGCACAAACATTTTTTAATCAGAGCTGTTTTAGCTCTTTGTAAATACCAGAAGACCTTCAGTTTTCCCTTAATACAGATTTTAAGTCTTTTCTTATTTTTAATTAATATTTCTTTCTCTTTCTCTTTTTCTCTTTGTCTTTATTTGGTGGACAGTCGAGCAGTCCCGCCCTTCCTCTTATATCCCACAGCGCAGGTTCAGCTCTGTAAGTTCATTTATCCAAACTCGGACTAAAATGTTTTAATCCTGACAGTTTCCTTTGATCAGAATTTGTCTCAGTTGCCATAAAGTTACGTTTGTCTACGTTTGTTTAGATTTCTTCTGTTTTATTTAGTTTTGTTAGGTTTCCTTCTCTTTGGTTTCGTTTTGTACTTAGTTCTGGTCCATTTGTTTGTTTTTGTTTTTTATTTTTATTTTTTCCTCTTCACTCTTTCAGCCTGTTATGTTTAGTTTCTATTTGTTATGTTTGGGGTTCTTTTGTTTGCTTTGTATAGTTTTGTTTGGCTTGCACTTGGTTTTGTTTTGTTTTGCTCTTTGCTGTCATTTTTAGTTTGTCACGTTTAGTTTTAGTTTTCTTTGGTTTTCGTCTCTTCAGTTGGATTTGTTTAGGCTCCACTGCCTGATTACTTTTGTATTGTCATATGTTTCTATTTATTTGTTTTAGCGTTCTGTTTTTGTTTGGTTTGGTTTTGTTGTTTTGAATTGTTTTGTGCTGATCTGTCTGTATAGTTTTGTTTGGGTTGCACTTAGTTTTGTTTTTCTGTTTTTGTTTTAGTTGTTAAGTTTTGTTTTGTTTGGTCCTGTGCTGCTCTGCCTGTTCAGTTTTTGATGGTTTTATTCTTTCCTGTTCAATTTTGTTTGTAGTTGTTTTGTTTTGTTGTTTAAGACAATGTGACTGAAAAAAACCAAAACTATGCTGTTCTGGTGGTTTAACTTTTATTCTCTCCTGTTTTTTTTGCTTGTTTTAGTTTGTTTTGTTTGCTTCTGTGCTGTTTGGTTTGTCTGGTGTGGTCTGGGGGGTTATATGTTTTGTTTTTGTTGTAAGTTTTGTTTGGTCTTGTTTTTTTCTATACTGTTTGTTTCCATGTCCCGTTTTGTATGATTTTCGGCCATCCTGTTCTTTGTTTTTTGCTGTCGTTTGTTTCAGCTCTTTAGAATCGGTTGTCTTTTCTGCTGCTCTGTTTTTTATCTGCCTGGTGTTGCACAGAACAATTCTATATCTTCTATTTGTTTTAATTCGTTTACATTGAAGCTGTAGTGCTTTTATTTCAGTCAAAAATCCGGGATTGTGTTATATACATAACATATGAAGTGCTAAGCTTAAGCTAGGTTGTAAGTGCTAATTGAACTTTTGTTATAGCACAAAACACAATAGCTATTAGCATGCTTTAAACCACACACATCCGCCTACACCACAGAGCTGAGCACCGCCAGGTCCAGAGAGCTGGAATGAGCGATGGCTGAAGAGGAGTGGAGTGTGAGCAAACATCACCAACGAAAGAAGAAACAAAACACATATCACATGTTGTAGCATAGCAGCAGTTTTAAAAGTGGGTCTATTTTGATTGCCATTTATTGTCATATCCGCCGTTTGTTTCTTGGTGTCATCCTCTGTAGGACCAGTGGTGGTTTCGTAGCCCTGAGCCCCATCTCACCTCAAGAGCTCCTGATGAAGCCGGCATCAAATCCTACAGAAGACGGAGAGGACTTTCAAGTGTCCATGGTGAGTTTGATCTGGTGTAAAAGATTTCATGTTTTATGTTAAGGCACTGAAGAAAAGATGGGGGGAAGAGTTGGAGGTAGCAGAGCTGAAGATGTTGAGGCTCTCCTTGGGAGTGAGGAGGTGAGACAGGTTTAGGAACGAGCAGAGGCATCAGTGGGACGTATCATGTTAAACAATTAAGAAACAAAGTTAGAGAGGCCAGATTGTGATGAATTTGGGCTCCACTAGGGGCAACAAGGGTTTAATGAAGGTTCAGGGGTTTGGAAGTGTTTGATGAGGGTTCTGGACGTTTGGAAGTTTTGATGAGGGTTCGTGACGTTTGGAAGTTTGATGAGGGTTCTGGACGTTTTGGAAGTGTTTAATGAAGGTTCAGGGGTTTGGAAGTGTTTGATGAGGGTTCTGGGGTTTGGAAATGTTTGATGTCAGGGGTTTGGAAGTGTTTGATGAGGGTTCTGGGGTTTGGAAATGTTTGATGTCCTTCTCTGTCTGTCTGTGTCTCTCTCTCTCTCTCTCTCTTTCCCTCTCTCCTCTCTCTCCTCTCTCTCTCTCTCTCTCTCTCTCTCTTTCCCTCTCTGTCTCTCGTATCTTTGCTGTCTCACTGAAACAAAGGAAATTATTAGTCTAATTAGACACAGGTGGGAGTGAAGTGGTAGCTCAAAGATTAAGTGTGTTTAATTCCCAACACCACTACTGGGCCCCTGAGGAAGCCTCTTAACCCCCAGCTACTCAGATGGATAAAATAATGCGATAAATGTACGTTTTGCCAAATGTCAGAAATGTAAATGTGATCCTAACCTGTTGCTTTTCTGACCAACTGACCACCGCTTCCACTGCTTCCATTTTTACACCGAAATGTTGTTATATATTTAAAAGCTTCAAAGCGTGCGTTCACACTGATAGACGACAGTGTGATGAATTTGATCTATTCATTGCACTTCATCCATCATTTTAGCCTAAAATTTCCTCTGTGGAAAAACCCAAAGAGGGTAATAACAGATAAACGAGTGCAGGATTAGAAGGAAGAAGCTTTGATGTTGTCTGATGTTGTGTGCTGTCAAGCAGGCCGATGAGCAGGAAACTGATGGATTGTGGGAAGAGGAACAGCCCCCTGAGCGTTTCTATCGCCCAAGACACAAGAGCTACAAAGCTGCAGGTGGGCAAACACACACTTTTAGCTTTTCATTAGCATTCCTGAGGAAACCCCCGCTGTGTCTGATTTATGTTCGATCTAATTGAATCTGATTCCTTGCTCCTCAGTGTCCCATTCAGAGCATCAAGCAGAAAGAGAGCGAGGACGATCAAAGGAACAGCGCCACCTGCTGTCCCCGGACGCTTCACGATTTCACTCAAATGAGAGGAGATCGAAGTCCTGCTCTCGCTCCCCCAGTGAGGAAAGACGAGAGGGACACACTCGACAGGTAAAGACAGGCAAAAGAGCGATACAGTGGTGATTAAAGGAGTGGAGAAACCTACAGTTTATAGTAATAAACAAAAAATATAAACTGCAAGTAAATTTGACCATGATGAGACTGGATTGATTGATTAATTGATTGATTGAAATTCTTTTAAACTTAGACAGAGATGGACAGATAGATAGATAGATAGATAGATAGATAGATAGATAGATAGATAGATAGATAGATAGATAGATAGATAGATAGATAGATAGATAGATAGATAGAAGGATAGACAGACAGACAGCCAGACAGACAGACAAACAGATAGATGGATAGACAGACAGACAGACAGACAGGCAAATAGATAGATAGATAGATAGATAGATAGATAGATAGATAGATAGATAGATAGATGACATTGCAAAGACATTCTTTTTTTATTTTTTCGGGAGTTTACACTACTATTAATTAATTAGAGTTTAACAACTAATGAAAAACACTTCTTGATAAATGTCTTGTTTTTGAACAGATATTTTACTTGGTGTGTCTGTGTTTCAGGGCAACAGTTCAGACAGCCCCGTGCCGTCCACCTCCGAGTCCAGCACACCGAGCACCAGACGGCGCCTCTCTCAGACACCGACTCACTCACACCCGCACGTCTCCTACTCACCGTTAGTGTGTCACCCTCAGCCTTCTTTACAGGTTGAAGATGAGGAAGAGGAGGAGCAAGGAGGAGAAGGAGGTGCTCCCATTCTCGGCTGCTGCAGCAATGCCTTATGGGATGAAAACGTAGAAGAAGAGGTGGTTCAAGTGGGCGAGGTAGAGGAGGAGGAAGAGGAGGAGACGGGGCATGATGAAGAGGACGAATATCTGAGCTCGGGCCCCCGTCGCTTCCCTTCCGAACCCTTTCTCGCCATGCAGGAGGAGGAGCACAGCCCTGATTCCTCAGCCATGGAGACTCTGACATTCGAGGCTGCCGTGGCTACCAGTCTGGGTCGCGCCAATACCGTCACGGCGTCCATGCGCACGCGGGCACGTCTCGGCTGGCATGTCCCCAACGGGCATTTCCGCAAGCGTCTGGCGCAGAGCATGTCCATCTCTGCCGGTGAGCCTCTCAGTGACACAGAGGATGACAAATACTGAACAGAGCGGACTGGAGGAAGGACGCTGACGTCTAAGCTGCGGTGATGAATTTAGTCATGTGCTCATTAAAATGGCGGATTGCTCCAAGATTTTCACCTTATTTTTTAACCCTATAAGCAGCTGTCTTGTCTCGATAAATAAAATAAAAATACACTGTACATTTCAACACCAGACTGAGGAACTTCATCGTCTGTGGGGGATAAAATGATCTGATGAATCAGACTGTCACTCGTTTTTCACTCTGAAATGCTGATTGATTTTTTTTTTTTTTTTTTGTCGCACGATTTCAGATCAAACTAGTCTCCATGTTGCAGAACCAATGTACGGAAATGCAATTCGGTTCCGTGTATTCGGTTCTATTGCATAAAACCCCGTGTTTACTTTACTATCGACGACACGCCGACGCACACTGCGCGTGCGACATCTTGCAATGACATTCTTTTTTTTTTTTTTTTTTTTTTTTTTTTTTTTTTTGTGAGCTCAGAATTTAAGCCTAAATGCATCTACTGTGTTGGATTCATTACCGAATTTCTAAACATTTGTACAATCTGAAAATAAAAGAAAGCAACTTGACACTGGATGGGATGTTGGTGTTTGTTCTGGAAGTGTGGTGTTCGATCCTTAAGGTGCATTCGCTGTGTTCACTTTTTACCTCAGGCCCCAGTTTTTCAGGTTCATATCACATTCTACAGATCAGGATATCATGGCAGATTTCAGTGGGTTTGGTAGGTGGGGGTCTGGAAAGTGGTAGCTCGGTGGTTTCAAATGTAAATTCTCAGCACTACCAGAGAAAATGACATTTTCATTTCATTTATACAACTGAGCAATTGGGGGGTTAAGGGCCTTGCTTAGGGGCCCAACAGTGGTAACTTGGTGGTGCTGGGAATCAACCCCACAATCACTAAGCTACCACTACCACTATGAGATGAACGTAAGTGGCTCTGGATAAGGGCGTCTGGCAAATTGTGCTGTAGAAATATTATCACACCTGCTAATTAAAAGAATTAGGAGGTTCAGCCGTTGGACTGCTGATCAGGAGATTGTGCTTTCAATTCCACTGCTGGGCCCCGGAGCAAGGCCCTTAATCATCAACTGCTCAGTTAAATAAAAATGTAAGATAAATGTAACGCTGTATGACGGCCTGTGCCAAATATCAGAGATGTAATTGTGGACGCAGGAATTAGGTGTTTTTTTCCACACGAGTCCATATACGAGTTCTGCAACGCCGGCGTGACTTCAGGCTCACACAGCTCTTTATCTCGAACCCTGTACATCATCATAAACACGATTCTGTTTCAGTAGGACGTCCCATCTATCTATCTATCTATCTATCTATCTATCTATCTATCTATCTATCTATCTATCTATCTATCTATCTATCTATCTATCTATCTATCTATCTATTATTCCAACTATCCTATCTATTATTCCAATCTATTCATCTATCTGTCTGTCTGTATGTCTATCTATCTATCTATCTATCTATCTATCTATCTATATAGCAGTCCATTTGTCTATCTGTCTGTCTGTCTGTCTGTCTATCTATCTGTCTGTTTGTTTGTCCGTCCGTCCGTCCATCCATCCATCCATCTATCTATCTATCTATCTATATCTATCTATCTATCTATCTATCTATCTATCTATCTATCTATCTATCTATCTATCTGTCTGAATCCACCTGAATATTGTGGGTTTGATTCCCAGCTCCACTAAGCCATTTTTTTCTTTGATAAATGTAAGCCGCTTACATTTATTGGCGCCTGCCAAATACTGTAAATGTATCTGTCTGTCTATTTATTTATCTGTCCATCCATCCATCTATCTATCTATCTATCTATCTATCTATCTGTCTGCTTTTTGCTTTTTTGACACTTTTGTGACTGTTAATAGCTGATTCTTTTTACAGGTGATTGAATAATATTGGATCAGATGATTGACAGGTGTTTCTTCTGGCTGTAATATTGTAAGACTGCATTTATGATAAAACCGACAGATGATTTCAATAATGATGTAAAGAGCGGAGAGCTGTCTATAGGAGAAACGCTGAATAAACCACAGAACCCATTCAGAATGAAGCGGAGGGAATAGAACATACAACTATTGGAAATAAAAGGAACATCTACACATTGTCCGCCTTTAATGACACGACGTACAACATTCACAGCGCAGCAGTGACGGTCTCACAATCCACTGGTCTAATGCAGGAACAGATAATAACATGTTATAATTACAACAAAGGCACTTTTAACAGAATGTTTAAAGCTCCAAACCTGTAAAACATTCTTTTATTTTCAGAACACAATTTAAGATATTTATACCAAAAGCTGATGTCTCTCTCCGACCCTCCTATAGACAGCAAGGTAACTACCACGTCCAAACCCCAGCAAAGTACCAAGATAATCGACAAAGTAGTCCATGTGACATTAACTGTTTCTTTTGGGCAAAGAAAACAAACCTGATGTTACATTTAATTAATGAGAGAAACAAGCATGTGATGTTCTTCTATGTGACCAGAGCAAGTTAGCGTATCAGTGTACAGGAATTCCAGCTCCAAACTTATTCCCCTAATTCGGGGTCACAGGGATCTGCTGGAGTCTATCCCAACCGTCTCTGAAAGGGCGAAAGGCAGAAGGGGGACACCCTGGACAGGTCACCAGTCAGTCACAGGGCCACATTCACACACTCAACCTCACTCCTATGGACAATTTAGAATCTCCAATCAATCTAACATACCTGTTTTTGGACTGTGGGAGGAAACAGGAGAACCCGGAGTAAACCCACTCAAGCACAGGGAGAACATGCGAACAAGGCTCTGATTACATTGATTAATTAATTACTGATAATAAATCCACATTGAACTTAAATTCACCGATTCATGCTAAATTGATTGCATTCTTGCTTGTTGGCTGTAACATAACATAAATTTTCGACATTTTAGCCAGCAGTAATAATAAACCATTACCATCGTCTGTTTACAGTCCTGCAGCACTAGAAGGGATAGTGACTATATTGGTAGGAGGGTTCTCCTGTTTCCTCCCACAGTCCATAAACCATGTATGTTAAATTGATTGGTGATTCTAAATTGAGAGTGTGAGTGTGTGTGTGGACCTGTAATGGACTGGTGACCTGTCCAGGGTGTCCCCCTCCTGCCTTTTGCCCTTTCAGAGACAGCTGGGATAGACTCCAGCAGATCCCTGTGAACTCGAATTAGGAAATAAGCGGGTATAGAAAATGAAAAAGATGAATGAATTAGATTTAGATATTAATACTGTAATAATAATGTTGTCCACTTGAGGGAGCCAAATAGAAAACAATAAAAAAAAAAGTATGATTTATAACGTATCCAGCCTCGTTGAGAATAAGGCCAAAAATATAAAAACATTACTGATTCACTGACAAGAATAGTGGGAGGAATTACGAAGAATTTAATACAAGCTGAATAGAGCTCACCCTTAAATCACATGCTTTTTAAAAGTTTACGAATCTACATACACAATTTTTTTCCAGTGTCCCACACGCACATAAAAACAAAATACACTTTTTATTCCATTTTGAAGTAAATGATAATATGACTGACAGTAAAATAGTGCTTTAGTAATTTTATTCGTTATTAATTTGCAATATATATGTAACCTCTTTTTAACATGGACCTTCCACAATGCTCAATATAACTATAAACCGACCCAAAACATCCTGTTTGTCTTTTAATTAATTTTAAAAAGGAAAATGGCTGTTATAGGGACGTACAGTATCTGTTAGCACTAAATGTGCTCTATTTCTTATATAATATAATTAATGTTTGCATGCAAATGAAAGTTTTAGTAAAGATTTGAAAAAGTAAAAGGCTTTTAACGTGAAAGCTGCAGTACTTCCGGTATCAGTCCAGGAAGCGGAAACGCAAAGTGCAGTATTGTTTTATGCGGTGATGAGTTAACGCGCGCCCACAGTACCAAATATTATACAGTTTATTTTACGTTATGTAGCTGAATATTTGTAAAATAAATAAATAACGCGGTTTCCTTTAGTATTTTTTGTTGTTGATTTACCCCTAAAGCTAAAAAGGGATCAGGGTTCAGTTTAAAACGGAGTGTAAACACCGTCATGGCGGCTGCAGGAGCAACAAACGTGGGTGATATAGAAGAAGACGCCTCGCAGCTGTCTTTCCCCAAAGGTGCGGTTGAAAAAAAACGATATTTCTTTTCATCTGTCGCGTTATAAACGTTTATATTGCCTTTATGACGAATGCAGCGGGACAGATTTGACCTGATGTTATGCAGGATGCTGTACAAGGTTTCTGCGCATGCGCAAATGCATGTGTACCGCATTATCTACACTATTTGTCCCAGAAATAATAGATACCTGAGTAACCCAAAAACCCGTTTTCTTCTTGATTTTGTCTTCTGGCAGAGTTTGAAAGTGCAGAGACTCTCCTGAACTCTGAGGTCCACATGCTCCTGGAGCACCGAAAGCAGCAGAACGAGAGCGCTGAGGATGAACAGGAGCTCTCCGAGGTCTTCATGAAGACGCTGAACTACACGGCTCGCTTCAGTCGCTTCAAGAACCGAGAAACTATCGCCAGCGTGCGCAGGTCCGATACTTGCTGCAGTCTCTGCAAAGCACAATAACACACTCGCGCCACACAAATTCAAATTTTATTTGTCACATAAATGATTATACACAGTACAGCATATAGTGAACAGGTTTTCTTTGCATATCCCAGCTTAAAAGGTTAGAATCAGTTATGATACAGAGCCCCTTTTAGGGTCAGCAGTGGTGGATTGGCGGCGGTAAGGCTCGAACCCTGATCTTCCTGGTCTTCAACCTCCTGGTCCGATCAACAACTCGGCTCCTTCAGCATCAGACCACAGACACTTTAAAGATGGCAGTCGGCCTACAACATGTTTTCCAACTTAAGGGGAGAAAAACTAAGTAGCAGAGAAAACACACGAACGGGACGGGGCGGAGAATTGAACCCACCCAACCCTGGAGCGCTGTGGACTTTTTTTTTGCCCATAACCATTTAAGCTACCACCGCACACAAACATGCAGCCCACTGAGCCACCAAAAAGGATTTTATATCCTTGTCTACATTAAACTAATCTTAAGGTGGTCCTGCATTGAATCCGTAGAGTTTTTGAATCGGCGTGTGCTGCGTCTTTACCCGGAGGTTGTTAAAAGGTAAAACAGAAAGTGTGTGTTACTGCTGGGAAAAAGTGGTTATTATAATTAGTTATTATAATTATATTATAATTCGAACACACAGTCTTCTGGTTAGCAGACCCAAAACCATAACCACCGCCTCTGGATAAATCTTCTATTATCCAACTGAGCAGTTGAGAGTTGAGGGCCTTGCTTAGGGGTCCAGCAGTGGCAGCTGGATCGTCCTGGGAGTTGACCTCATGACCTTCTGGTATTTTTTTAAATTATATGTAATAGCTTAATTTGTCTTTTTCTATTAGTGTGTTGTTCTTTTCCACTTGATACTCTGTCTGTCTTGAATGTTTAATATTAAACCCAGTTTTTTCTCATGTTGTGC
Organism: Bagarius yarrelli; assembly: GCA_005784505.1. Taxonomy (NCBI): domain Eukaryota; kingdom Metazoa; phylum Chordata; class Actinopteri; order Siluriformes; family Sisoridae; genus Bagarius; species Bagarius yarrelli. The sequence continues at coordinate 1,802,131 of VCAZ01000091.1, forward strand.
AAATATCATCGATCGTCGCTTCTGTCGTTTCTTTATTTCGGCCCTTTTGCAGGTCTCAGTATTCAGAAAAAGAATCACGTTTATAAAGATTTGCTCTGAACACCGTTTCATTCCGCCTTTTCCGACGTTTCTGTTTTCCAGTTTACTCCTGCAGAAGAAGCTGCATAAATTCGAGCTGGCCAGTTTGGCTAATCTGTGTCCCGAAGCTGCAGAAGAAGCCAAGGCGCTCATTCCCAGGTAGATTCTGATCAGTCTGCTGATTTATTTTAGTGTTAAAGTGCTTCAGTGTGTTTAATAAGAAATTTATTTTTTTATTACTTATTAGACAACAAAAAACACAAATATACCAGAAATCAGATAAAAAGTTAAATATATATATTTTTTTTTTTATTTTTTATTTATTTTTTTTTATTTTAAGTTAGAATTAACAAATTGGGAGTATTAAATTAAACAAGAAAAAACATATATGTATTTGTATATTTTATATATATATTATATATATGTTATATATATATACACACACACACACACAGCAGTGCCTTAACTTAAGTTTAATTGGTTCCATGATAAAGCTTGTAACTTAAATTACTCGTATGTCAAATCACTTTCCTTCTTTGAAATAAATTGAAATGACATTAATCCGTTCCGGGTCCCCAAAAAAAAACACCGCAATATTTTTTGTAACATGTTTTTTTAAATAAGAAAAATAAAACTCATAAATAATGAATATATGTATAAAAACAATACAATAGGATGTACTGGAATAAACTGGTTTTATTAAGTATACTATACAGCATTTATCTTGGAGATCAGACGACTCCACTTGCTAACGCGCATGTCTGACTAGCTATCGAGTGAGACACAGGATGCTGGACAGATGTTACAGCGTTCACTGTGAGGTTCTCTACGCCAACTAGCGGTTGGGTGTCTGAAGTGGAATCATAACCCGAATTTTAGCTCGAACAAAAAACAAAAAAAACGGCCAAGAGACGACTCATATCTCGAAATACTCGTTAGTTAGGACACTCGTAAGTCAAAGGTACCGCTGTATTTATATCTTATTTAAAAAAAAACCCCAATGTATTATTATTACATAATGAATATGACATTGTTTTTTATAATAATAAATGATTGGATAGACAGTTAAACTCTAAACGCCGTCTCACACTATTCCGCCGTTATATCTTTGACGGTGGTATTTAAACGACTCTCTCTTCCTTCGTTTTCCTGCAGTTTAGAGGGGCGGTTCGAGGATGAAGAGCTGCAGCAGATTCTGGATGATATTCAGACCAAAAGAAGTTTTCAGTATTGATTTTTGCTTCTTCTTTTATGGACACAACTAAACCTGCGCAGTGCAAAAAGGACTGGATTTCCTGTTCGGCATTAGTGATTATAGACTGATTCTCCATTCCACATCTTTCAGTACTGAATTTTTCACTCGTTTATTTTTCTGATAAATAAATCTGATGAGTTTGTAGATGTTTGGGGGTTTTTTTTTCTGCGGTTAAACACATTTCACACTAAAACATAAGACACTGAAAAAAGGTTGTTTCAGGAACTGGGGCAGAATTTACTGCCCGATTGGTTAAATACAGACGTTTATAAATTTCAATTACTGCTGATATCCTGCAAATTAATATTGAATAAAATTTAATTATATCACTACTGTCATAAAGCAGGAAATTAAAATAATAAATAGATCATTTTTCTGGTGGGGTTTTTAGTGTGATGGCGTTTGACTTTTATCTCATATTAAACAACTGACAGGTGAAAGTTAGGGGCCTTGATTAAGGGCCCAACAGTGGCAGCTTGCTTTTTCTTAGAAGTAAAGAGTCAACACCATAATCCCTGTTATTTCACTGCTTCATACACTCACAGCTGTTTTCATTTTCCCTGCACATGAATTAAAGAAGGAAGTGGTGGCTCAGTGGTTAAGGTGATACCAGAAAGACTGGGGTTCGATTTCCAGCACCACCAAGCCATCACTGCTGGGCTCCTTTGCAAGGCCCTTAACCCCCAATAGCTCAGTAGTATAAATGAGATAAATGTAAGTCGCTCTGGATAAGGACGTCTGCCAAATACTGTCAACGTAAAGAGTGTGTCCATTGAATGCACGTTGTGATGATGTCACTCAACATGTCATGGCTGCAGATTTCTGTGCTTTTAAACAACCCAAAGTCGTCTGATTGAGGAAGTAAGCTGTTTATATCGGTGGTAATAAGCATTAACCAATATGGATTAAATACTGGATTCTTAAAAGTTTTACCAGATATACCAGTCTGTTATTGTGGGGACTTTCCATGCTCCTAATCATGACATGGGGCAAAACAATAGCATTGGTTCTGTTCCCTATTAGACGTTCAAATCGGCCAAGGTTCCCAGATCCTTTGCCGTCAGTCTAAATGTCTTTTTATATATATATGTTATTTTTTTGTAATTTAAAATAACAGTAAAGGATTCAATACAAAAAACAATAATATAATACCCAACAGTTTCAACATTTATTTTAGATAATACGTTAAATATTCTAGCTGAAGAGTTTTGACAATTGTTTCTTTTACATTTCTTACTGCTATTTGGTACAGCTAACATTTTGCTTTGTGTATATGATATTTCCCAAATACAACAACAATTTTAACGATATTTTCCATTTCTAATGGACCCGTAAAAAAAAGCATCAGATTAGTTATAAACTTCTTTAAATTTACTAATAAAAGTATTACATTGATAATATCTACGCATTATTTTAAAATGAGTTTCTGTGACTTTTTTAAGAAAAACATTTAATCATATTCAGATTTAGCCATGACATGTAAAGTAAAAGCATAGGGGTTAATCATGTTCCCACTTTACTATTGCCTTAGGGAAAATGTTTTTTTTTTATTATGATTAATAATAAATTGAAGAATAATAAAAGAATAATTGCCTAATAGAATAATAATAATTATTATTATTTATCTCTGATTGAAAGGCCCCCAAATGTAAGATCTAGAAAAGAACCAGTTACAAACTTACATGCTTTTTTTATTTTTAATTAATTAAAGTAGTTTGGGGAAAATAAACTATTTTTTATTTATCAGAGGATACATTTATTCCAAACTTATTGATAAATTCAGTGTGATTGTATTGGTCACCCGAATTAATAGTTATTAGTTAAATAGTTTTTGTTCAGTCTGTGTGTCTGGCTCCGCAAGACCACTAGTTAGCGTTTACAATTATTTCGAATAAAGAATGTTAAATATTTGTTATCCTTTTCTTCTTATTATTATTGCTTTATTAGTAGTGTTTTTATTATTATGCTAATATATATTGTTATTAATTGGTTTTATTATGTATTTTTAGACATCCTAAAGATTCCACCAAGCACCAGAAATAGTGTCTCAGATCGGATTGATAAATAAGAAGATGTTTATTTAAAAAGGTAATAAAAGCCTGGGGTTTTTTTTCTTTTATATGTGAGATTTCGTAAGCACAGAAAAGGGGGCGTGGCCAGTGTGGCTGGAATGCTATTGAATATTTGCATATTCATATTGTCTTGTTGCTAAGACGCGTTCTTTTATAGATTTTTTTATTAACGTTCATATTTCATTATAGTTTATGAAATAAAAGGTAAATAATATTAAAGCATGTTTAAATAATGTTTAAATAAAAAGTAATAACGCATTATTAACTAGGTTCAAGACCACGTGCCTGACTATTACCAAACCCGGCAGGAAACTCTGCGCATGCGCACTGGAGTGTCAGCTGAAGCCGCGGTGTAACATGGCGACGTACGTAGACATTCTGAAGAGCGAGTTTCCCGAAATTGACACTGAAGTATTTGATTACATTACTGGTGAGTCTTTCGTACTAATAGATTTAAATCCTATCACACCACTAGTGTGCCGAGTCACTAAATGAAAAAGTGTACATAGCTGAAGTAGCAGAGTTAGCCTGTTTAGCTACACGAGCCATGGTTAGTTTTTCTTCTTCGTCGGTTTTGCTGATCTTAGACTCATAACGTGACCGGAAGTGGGGAGTGTATAATGTGTAGATCTGATGATGTACTGCGCTTCCGGATCACCCGGGTTTTAATAGGCGAGCTAAGTTGGGCGACAGATTGTGCGGGTTAGCATGCTAAATACAGAAACCAGAGAGAGAGAGAGAGAGAGAGAGACAGACAGGCAGAAAGACACAGAGAGAGAGAGAGACAGACAGACAGACAGAGAGACGAGCGGTTGATTTTATAGTTTAGGAAATCAGTGTGTATCTGAATGTAATTCCTCGTTTACATCATTACAGTCTAATCAACAAAAGTCATTAATTTCGGTGTGTTGTTAAAACCTACAAATAAGACCAAATATTTTTATTATTAATTACAAAAACTTTAATCTGTTTAGCTTCTTCTTTCCAAAAAATACCTGCGTTTATTTTACGTTAATAATCATGACGTGATCATGATGTCATCATATCCCCAACACAACAAGTGGTGTAACAGAAAAGCATCGAGTCTGTGGTGGTCTTTGGGTGGGCGGGGCATGCTCTGAATGTCTTGTCAATCACAGCAGCATCACAACTATTGGGCCCTTATGCAAGGCCCTTTACTCTTTTTGCTCCTGGCTGCCCCAGAGAATTCCACTGTGCTTTAATGTAATGTGCCCTCGTTACTGTTAGTCATTATTTCATTATTATCATCTTTCTTTCCCCATTTCTCTCCCTATCTGTCTCTCTCTTTCTCTTCCCCATCTCTCTCTCTCTCTCTCCCATTTCGCTCTCTTCCTATCTCTCTCTCTCTCTTTTCCCCCTGTGTCTCTTTCTCCCCGTGTCTCTCTCTCACCCTTATTTTTCACCCATTCTTTCTGTCTTGCTTTTCTGTTCTTTGCATTCATTCTTTCTCTTTCTCTTTCCCATCCTCCCCCCATGTCGCTCTCTCTCTTACCGTCTCTCTCTCCCTGTGTCTTTCTCTCCCCGTGTCTTTCTTTCTCTCTCTCTCTCTCTCTCTCTCTCTCTCTCTCTCTCTCTCTCTCTCTCTCTCTCTCCTCCTCACTCTCTCATTCTCTTTGTCTGTTCCCCTCCCATTCTCTTCTGTGTCTCTTGCTCTCTTATTCTTTATCCATTCAATCTGCCCCTTTTTCCACTTTCTTTCTCTACATTACAACCGGTAATAATGTGAAATGTGGACCTATCACTTTCACTTTTCAGCGATTTGAACACACACACACACACACACACGGTGCGCAGATGGCAGGGGAATAAGTATCATCTTGAGATCTAGATGGGTCCACAGTTCACATTATTACCGGTTATAATTAGCGCAGCACTGTGTTGCTACAATTTGCAGCCCACTGAATAACTCAAACTTTTATTAACTTTTATTGTGTGGACAGTCAGAACGAGTATATATATAAAATTATATATCATCCTATATAACCACAATCCACCACGCTTTTTGGGGGTTTTTTTAATGATGGGCGTTACACCCACATGAACAACATACTGAATGGCCGCACGAAGCTGTGCTCACTCAATTGGCTGTTCTGACTGTCACTCAAAGAGGGCAGTAATGCATTTGCTTTGAGACTTTTTATATTGCGTTCATTTACATTTACTGTATTTGGCAGACGTCCTTATACAGAGCAACTTACATTTATCTCTTTAATACAACTGAGCAGTTGGGGGTTAAGGGCCTTGCTCAGGGGCCCAGCAGCTTGGTGGTACTGGAAATTGAACCCTGGTCTTTCTGGTGTCAGTCCAAGACCTTAACCATTAGGCCACCACTTCCCTGCACCACCTTAACCACTAGGCCACCACTTCCCTGCGTCACTTTAACCACTAGGCCACCACTTCACTGCGTCACCTTAACCACTAGGCCACCACTTCCCTGCGTCACCTCAACCACTAGGCCACCACTTCCCTGCGTCACCTCAACCACTAGGCCACCACTTCCCTGCGTCACCTTAGCCACTAGGCCACCACTTCCCTGCGTCACCTTAGCCACTAGGCCACCCCTTACCTGCGTTCACATCACAGCCTTTCGCGATTAGCTAATTGCAACGTTTAAAATCTTGATTGCGGTTGATTCATCATTCAGCTTTAGGAGTCTCTGTACACACTGATTGCAATAATGCAAAAGTTTTCCAAAAATAATAGCAAATACTTCCTATAACCTTTAATCTATATGGGTCGCGAGACATTTTATGAGTGATTTTTTTTGGTTGGCTGGCATACAGCACAAAGTGGTGCACTTTTAACGAAGGGGTTGTTACACATGCGCAGGACTAATTTTTTATTTTCTGTTCCTTTTTTGTTAATTTTCTTTATGCTATAAAGTAAAAAAAATGACACTTGGATTAAATTTTGGTAGTTTGGTCTAGAATCTGCTCCTGTCTCAACATAACAGATGGAATAGCGCTTAACAAAAGTACTGATTATATTGAAGAAAACACCTTTTAATAGTTGACATTTGTTTATTTTATCCTAATAAGTCCACCAGGTGGCGACATCCGAGTCGCAGTGTGAGATGCAACATTATGTTTTCAAGTGAGGAAGAAAAAAGTTTTTTTTTTTTGTATCTGTGTGTAGAAGCAGGAGTGTTAAAGCCCCTATAGTGGAAGTTAGACCTGTGTGGTGGTGCTGATGATGGAGGAAGTGGTGGTGGCTCAGTGGTCAAGCTGTTGAACTGCTGATCAGAAGATCGTAGGTTTAGTTTTCCACATCATCAAACCAGTATGGCCGGGCCCCTGAGCAAGGCCCTTGATTTTCAACTGTTATGTTGGTTAAAAAATAAATAGAGATGAATTTAAGGGTGTCTGCCAAAATGCCAGATGTGTAAGTGCTGTGTGTCATGTGACTGTGGTGCTGCAGGGGTGCTGGACAGCGGCGGCTCGGATTTTGAGGATGGAGAGGAAGTGTTTGACGCCGTCGGTGGGGTTCTTCAGGAAGTAGCTGCTGACAAGAATGAAGACGACATCCGAGACATCTGCCTGCAACTGTTTAACACGCTTAAGATGTGAGTTTCTCTCTCTTTCTTTCTCTCTCTCCCTTTTTGTCTCTCTTCATGCCCTCTCTCTCTCTCTTTCTCTCTCTCTCTTTTCTTCTTTTTTTCTTTTTTTTTCTCTCTCCATTCTTTCTTTCTTTCTGTCTGTCTCTTTCTCTGTCTCTCTTTCTCTTTCTCTGCCTGTCTCTGCCCCCCCCCTTAGTATTCAAACAGCCCCCCTCTCCTTATGCTGTCTTCACTTTTCCCCACCTTTGTCTGTTATTCTGTCTCCCTCTTCTTTGTCTTTTCCTCTCCATCCTCCTGTCAGTCTGACGTTTTTTCCCTCCTGTCTGTCTGTCTGTCTTCAGCAGTAACGGTCACTCGAACCAGAGGCAGGTGCTGCTCGACGCTCCTGTGCAGCTCTCTCAGATCTCCGCTGAGTCGGGTAAGTTCTCCTTTGATTAGTGTTTGCTCTTATTTCCGCCATTTATAATGGACTGCTGTCACATCAGTGTTTTGTGTGTTTGCAGACTTGGCTGTTAATGATGTGCAGGGCATTTGGATGGTGAAGAGAGCTCAGGGCACGGTACGACCTTCGTTCGTTTTCTCCTATGTTATGTTTTCAAGTCTATTAAATAACCAGTAGGGACAAAATTTGCATTATTTAACTGTAATCAACATCATTACAAAGTGCAAACGTTTGCATACCCTTCAGGATGTAGCTTTTTTTTTTTCCCTCTCGCTTGTTTTCCCCCGGTTTGCTCAGTTCCTACCCCTCATCAGCTCCCGGAACCAACACTTTCAGGTCATGTGACACATGCCAACCAGCCACAGTTAACACACTTTTAAAAAAAACGTGCTCCTTCTATTTACCCCATCCACATATAATGCATGACCTCACAGATGCACGTGATTCGCCGTCCCTGTGATTGACAGGTGACAGAGAGTAAGACCCTCCCACTCAATAATGCCCAGACAGTTTTTCCGTTTTGTCTCTCCGATCAGGAGGGGACATGGTTAAAAAGCTAGGCGTTGCTTTAATGTAACTCTAACATTTTGATATTAAAATAATAATAAATAAAATAATAATGGTTTTATAACATTTTATGTGGAAAACAACCCTGTTTTAAAGTGGAAAAAAAACAGCCCAAATGGCATCCTGTGAATTTTTTTTCCCCCTGTGAGAAACCGCATCCTGGACCTGCTCCTCTGTAAACACTAGCTTCAACTCGAGAACCAGTCGCTGGCTGTGAAACTGACAAATCAGCTTATCACATGTCCACAGCGGGACTCTGTAGGTTATTCATAACCAATGAATTTAGCTGCATCTAACATAAAATAGGATTTTACATTTTTACCAAAAAAAAAAAAAAGGAAAATTTTTTGAAATATTTTCTTCTACTCAGACTGTGGATGCGAAGAAATTAGAGAAAGCAGAGGCCAAGCTGAAAGCCAAGCACGAGCGGAGGAATGAAAAAGATTCGCAGAAACCCGCCAACCCACTGTAAGTGCTTCCAATTCCTCAGGACCGAGCCGCAGGCGTGCGCTGCAGGTCAGGGGTTTACATCACCTACAGAATTGCACATAAATTATTCACAAAAGAAGATTAAGAGGCGTCAGGGAGAAAAACAGTATGGCGGAAATGATAAAATAACAGACAATCAGGCGTCATATACGTAAAATCTCTAATCCGATTATAGCGCTGTGGATGATTACATCAGCGCTGCGGTCCAGACACTTCACAACTATTCAGATTAAATATGCAAATCATATCAGTGTCACTTTTCATTAGAATTAGAATTTTCTGCTAGAAATCAGATCTCCAGCCAGTGGGACGCTAGCTGAGGCTAATCACATACTACTTAAGTAGCTACTATATTGTAGTAAGTACGCACTTCCCGACTGTTAAAAAAAATAGTACGTTCTATATAGTATGAATATGTGTATTATGACTAAATTCGTACGTTCTTTGTCCGCCATGTTATCGACGCCTGACATACGACACATCAGCAGCGTGAATTTAAAGTTGGATAATGTTTAACTTGAATAAAGTTCAACGAGTGCAATTTAACTACAAGGAACAAGTACAAGGTACTTAAAGTGCTTAAAAATGTAACGTCAGCTCGTACCGCCACTTAAAGAGTCATATGAAGAGTCATTTTGCATACTTTGAAATCTGGGCTGGAGTATTAGGTCATCCAGGAACTTCCCACTCACTTTAATTCAGATACTCGGGATTTGGACATACTCCTCGTCTCACATACACAGTTTCACCTACCCTGTATGAAAGTATGAGAAAAATAAATAAACAAATAATTAAATACATAAGAAGTATAAATAGTACTAATATCATTGTTTGACATTTTGACATAGTTAATAGTTAGTTTTTTCCCCAATTGATTAGTTTCGTATATGTTTATTGCAAAAGCTGAATAATTTAATCACAATAAACTTATTAATTAGTGGAAAACATTACAGCCCTGTTAAGAAAAAAATACTGAAGTGATTTCCTGGTTTTGTCTATCAGTTACAGTAATCATAACTCTAATTTAAATAATCGCATAAGATAAAATAATTGGCTGTTAACAGTTTTATTTGCCGTTGATTGTTCTAATATCAGAATGAGCGTTTGTTGCAGCCCTTAAAATCAGCATGTGGGTTTGTTTGTTGTTTTTTTTTGTTATTATTGCTATAAGTAAATTATTTGACCCAACAAACTATAACATGTTCCAAAGCAGGGGTTTATCCACAAACCTCATTTTGGGAGATGAAAACTATGATGTTTATTTATTACTTCTACTTTACATTTTTTTTACAAATAATTTTATTAATATTTAACCTAAACTTATTAAACCTGACGATTAGGACTCGGGTCATGGGTTAAAATATCCCGATCTGATTTTCCTATTTAGCCGTTTTATCTTTATTTCTTCTAACACTCTAAGTTACCATTTTTGATCTATATTCATTTTTTTAGTTTTTAATAAACCGGATTTGCACTGTACAGAAATAGCTTCTGGAATACATTGTAGTGCTAAATTCAGGTCGAAAGAAATGTATTAGTTTAATAAATGATGTTCCAGGACGCATGCATTATTTATATCTGCCCTGTGATGTATTTCTCCCCCTACAGAATGCTGGAGGAGGCTTCAGCCAGCCAGGCGAGCAGTAAGAAAGAGAGCCGCGTGGACACATCTGGGAAGAACCGCAGCTACGACATCCGGATAGAAAACTTTGACGTGTCGTTCGGAGAAAGGCGAGGATTCCTTTCGGTTTATTTCTCACCGTTTTTTCTTTTTTAACATTAACAGGCGGATTTAATAAGGCAGTTTTTTGGTGCAGTATGTAGAATTAATGCGGAGTAATTGCACAGTTTAATCATCCTGCATACAGTAAAGCCACTCTATTCTAAACTGTATGGTTTTGTTTGACCTTTTAAAATTTTAACATATATAAACACAAGCTTCTTGTCCTGAAAACGTTCCCTGTCCAGAATAAAAAAAAAAAAAAAAAATGATAATGTAACCCATTATAACACTTACATTATTAAACAACACATTTTTTATATCTCAGCTTAACCGGAGAATCTTGGGCGTCTTCAAGCTTGTATATGTTCCACAAATGATTACAAATGTACCTTTTGTGTGTGAAGCAGTACATTTATGTAATCAGTTAATTTAGTTAGTTAGTTTGGTTTAAGTATTTTTCCTTTTTAAGTGAACTAATAAATGAAACGAAAAAAAAAAAAATTAAAACTATTTAGTTAACGATTCAGATCAGTCAAATGTTACTAAACCGCTTGTGTCCTACTGCAAATATAACACACCGCTCCGGACCGATCAGCTGCACTGCGGTGTAATATTTCTTTAGCTCGGTAGTTGTTTTATTGATGTAAAATCTAAAAATTAGTTAATAAAACTGTTCCTGTTCTGTATTTTCTTTAAAAAAAGCAAATCGTCAGTGCGATATAACTTGATTGCATAGCTAATAATTGCAATATAACCTATATTTCTTTTACTTACATTTTATTACATTGGTGGTTAAGCTGTTTTTATTATTATTAACTAACTAAACGTAGCAATAGACAACCGAAATGCGAAACCCTGCAGATTTATATATCATTATCTTTGTATAAACATAGCTCTAGAGAGCAACATGTGACAAATGAATCTTAAACGTTAAGAGCGCCCGCAGCTCTGCTAATTGGCGTGTCGGTGTGTTTTGCGCTGCGCTGCGCTGCAGGTCTCTGCTACAGGGAGCCGAACTGTGTTTGGTGAGCGGTCGGCGGTATGGTCTGATCGGCAGGAACGGCCTGGGTAAGACCACTCTGCTGAAGATGCTGGCGAGTCGCAGTCTGCGGGTTCCGATCCACATCTCCATCCTGCACGTGGAGCAGGAGGTGGCGGGAGACGACACGCCGGCGCTGCAGAGCGTCCTGGAGAGCGACACGGTCAGAGAGGAGCTGCTGGCCGAGGAACGCTCGCTCAACGCGCACATAGCCAACGGAACGTGAGTAGCGCTTAGCACAATGGATGTATTATATCAGTGAAGTCTAGAGAGGGATATCGAAGGAAAAACTGTGACTAAATACTGTGACTAAATTTATTCTGAAAACTCCAGCAAGAAGAATTATTCATTCAGATTTACTTACATAGTGCAAGAGGGGCGTGGCTTCCTGACACTAGTTTTACTAAGCCAGATCTTCAGACTGATGGCAGGAGCTTTTATTTGCCAGACGTACCGCTCTTTATCACGTACCAAAGACTTGGACTTACTACTCGCCTCGCATATCAATTTTTGCACACTATTTATCAGGGGTGGAAATCACAGGTTAACTCACGATACGATACTGTGAGAACACTGGTACTGTGACAGACAAGTTCAAGGAGCTTTATTGTCATTTCAACCATATATAGCAGAATGCAGTACACAGTGAAATGAAATAAAGTTTCTCCAGGACCCCCTGGTGCTACATAAAAAATAGAATTTCACAAAACAACAAAGAGCCACTGAACAGGATAGACATAAAGTGCATGTGTGCAACCTAGTGCAGACGTTTTTTGCACTTTTTTTGTATTGTATTGTTTATTGCAGACAGTGCAATAAACAATACAAACATTACAAGGACAGTGCAAAAAAACAAAGACAAAGAACGGAACATAACGCGATACTGTAAGATCAGGTAGACATGAAATGTGAAAATTACAACAGTATTGTGCAAATAGTGCATTGTAGGTGACTATAGCATTGTAAAGTCATCCGCAATATATCACAATCTCTGTCAAGTTTTAAAAAGGCATCAAAAATATATGATGTACGATGTATGTCATTTATTTAACAGTACATCTATTTGATTTTCTAATAAGACCTGTTTCATGCAAAAATGTTAGTGCCTTAACAACTTCCCTTTAAGAATTATTTATTTTTTCCTAAAATTCCTTTAAGATTGCAGTTACTTCCGAATTTGATGATGCATTTGTTAATTTTGTTTTCCTACAAGTTAATATGACATGCTCCTAATTTACAAACCTTACTTTTATTGGCGTTTAGTTTACTCATACGAGATAATGTACAAAGGTGTCGGACAAGTATGAATTTATATCGTTTAAATAATATATGCACAAAAATAATAAAACCATGTTACAAACAAGACAAAGGGCGAAGGAACCAAAAGTGGCGCTAAAATTGAAGAAAGAAATGTAAGAAAACCATCCCACTAACTCCTCCCAACTAGAAAAAAACCTTCAGCGCAAATACGCCCTGAATTTAAAAAGAAAAGAAGAACAGAATACAAAATTAGCGCACACGACTACACTAGTGTGTCTAATACATTATTTATCCTGTGTGTAAGTATGTCTGGCACGTGCCTTAACATGAATCCTATCTTTTTTTCTTTTTTTTTTTTTTAAACCCACCCCTATTATTTGGAATTTTACAATTTTCGGCTAATGATCAGAAAACTTATTCCCAGCACCACCAAGCTGCCATTCTGGGCCCCTGAACAAGGCCCTTAACCCTTAACTGCTCAGTTGGATAAAAAAATAGAGATGACTGTAAATGGCTCTAAATAAGAGCATCAGCCAAATATATGAAATGCAAATGTGCTGAATTGACCTTGTATTTTTATACCAAACTCACTGCTTTAATCGGATTTTCCGTTCGCCTGTGTAGAGCGGAGGGAACTGAAAGTGTGCGTCTGTCAGAAATCTACGCTAAACTGGAAGAAATCGAGGCAGACAAAGCTCCAGCCAGGTAAACCTCCAGGACATGACGCCATGTGTCGCTGTGTTTCCTGCATAGGAAAGCTTTAGCAGTGGGTTTGTTACTGTGTGTTTTAACCCGGTTGTTGTTTGTTTGTGGTTTCTCTTTTTCCCCAGAGCGTCAGTGATCCTTGCCGGTTTAGGGTTTTCCCCCAAAATGCAACAACAACCCACCAAGTAAGTATCACCTCAAGTGTTCCTGAGTCAAACCCAAGGTTCAGCTGTCTGTGATGTTTGATTTTTTTCTGGCTATGCAGTACCGACAGAACTTTAAAAAGTGGAAAACGGGGGTTATTGCGATATTGTCATGCAGTGGATGCGACTTCCTTTATGTTAAAGCCTTTTAGTTGCATTTTTTTCTGTTCCATAAAAATTGAATGTATTGTTCCGTTCAGCCGAGATGCTGCAGTCATCTTTCTTCTTTACTTTTCTTTTGTATGATTGTCTTTGACTGGTCTGTATCGCGTGTGTGTGTCTGGATGTGTGTGTCTTATGTTTTTTTTGGGTTTTTTTCCACAGGGAGTTTTCTGGTGGCTGGAGAATGAGATTAGCGTTAGCGCGAGCTCTGTTTGCACGGTGAGATCATCTCAATTACTAGAGCTTTTATAGGGTCGTGCAAAACAATTAGATCCTCTTCTGATAGTAAATGTTTACGTATTGTCACATAAACAGATGTAAACGGTACCACAATTTCATAAAAACAGAATAGAAACTTAGTTACAGTTTGTGGACACGTCACCAGCACACCCACAGTCCAGCACGACAATGTCCCCGTGCACAAAACCCCTGAACTCCATAAAGACATGCTGTAAAAGAACTTATCCCCTTTAAACCGAACACCTTTGGGACGAACTGGAACACCGACTGAACCCCAGACCTCCTCACCTCAACATTAATGTCTAATCTCACTAATACTATTGTGAATGAATGGTCAAATCCCCACAGTCACATGACACGATCTAGTGGAAGCTTGTGTTATTATGGGAGGAGGTGTGAAATTGAATCTGAATGTGTGTGGTGATCAGGTGTCCCAGTACCTTTGTCCATGTTTTGTTCTAAGACTTCTTCTGTTTGTGTTTCTGTTACAGTCCTGACCTTTTGTTACTTGATGGTAAGTAAATCCATCAAATAAGTCATGAAGTGTCAAAAAAACACTGTAATAGAGAAGCTGCTTCATCTAACAGCACTGACTCGATTTTTCCTCCAGAGCCCACAAACATGTTGGACATCAGGGCCATTCTGTGGTTAGAGAATTACCTACAGGTAGGATGGATGAATATGTGTGAGTGTTAGTGTGTGTTAGTGTGTGTGGACTCCCACAGGTTAATTACATCAGTGGTAAAATAGTCAGCATGTTGGCGTTTATTAACATTTCTGGTATTTGGTAGACGCCTTTACATTTACATTTATCTCTTTTATGCAAATGAGCAATTGGGGGTTAAGGGCCTTGCTCAGAGACCCAGCAGTGGTAACTTGGTGGCACTGGGAATCAAACCCTGATCTTCCAATTACCAGGCCAATACCTTAAGCACTAAAATACCACTTCCACATTTTGACTTACATTTATCTCATTTTATATCCAGCTAAGCAGTTGGCCAGCTGTGGTAGCTTGGTGGTTTCGGGAGTCGAACTCATGACCTACTGATCCAATACCTTAAACTCTGGTTCACCGTTAGAGTATTACAGTTGGCTTGGTATTTTAACCTGTTTGAACCGACTGCTTCTGTCGCTGACATGCCCCAGTTGCTTCGTTTTCACCCTCTAATGAGTGCACAAATGGCGAAAATGCGTAAGCAACAAAAACACTAAAAATCCCTTGCGTGTCTTCGCACACGCATTCTATAAATTTGCAGTTGCTTGTTCCCATTTACTATATAACTTGTAGGCTACAACATCGAAAATCTCATACTTGCATGCTACATAGTGTCTAAAACTAAATATGAGAGGTGATTAGTATGTAAAATGTCCAAATCCATAATATGCGAAAATGTTCCTGGATGAGCTACAACTTCCATCTGGATTTTGACGTATGCATCCAATGCACAATTTACTATCCCATGAGGCCGCGGGAGAGATGACTCGTCATATGCGGATATGGCGGGAAGCGGCGATGCTGCACTTTAAGTGCTTTGAGTACTTATAGAAAAAATATAGCTAAATTCCACTTATTCAACATCATTCAAGTTAAACATTATCCATCTTCAAATTTGCATGTCATATGTCATGTGACAATATCAACATGGTGGATGTGCTATGTCCAAATTTTATTTACACTACCCAGAAGCATATTACAGTATATATAATGTACATTTTTACCAGTCGGACAGTACATACTAACTCAAATGCAGTACTTAAGAGGTATGAAATTCTGGATGACAACATACAGATAATCCCGTACTGTACCGCATGTGGGACGTCTCATAGGGACATTCGATTTCCATTTGTTGTACATGCGACTTTCCTGCGTTCTACTCACTATTGTGTCTTCTCGTTGCTGCATTCTGTTTGTTTGATAAAATAACTGAGGTGAAAAAGAATCACAGCACAGCATGTTACAATACTAAGATATCCTTTGACGGAAATGTTCTTCGACCCCAGACATGGCAGTCCACCATCCTTGTGGTGTCTCACGACCGGAATTTCCTGAACGCTGTCGCAACCGACATCATCCACCTGCATTCGCACCGTCTGGACAGTTACCGTGGCGACTATGAGAATTTTATCAAAACCAAAGAGGATCGACTGAAGAACCAACAACGGGAGTACGAGGCTCAGTTACAGTACAGAGAACACATACAGGTAGAGACACACACACACACACACACGCTCGCTTTCCTTATCACATACACACTACTAACACTACAGACCTCACACCCACTGAAAACCTGTGACTGTTTTGTTCTTTGTGATACACACACACACACACCAATACCAATGGTTACAGTGACACTTCTAACATGTTTAATTATTATTAATATTATTACTAATAGTATTATTACAATTATTATCATTATTATTATTACTATTAGTATTATTATAATTACTATTACTATTATTATTACTATTTTTATTATTATTTTATTTTACTTTAGAATTTACATCTTGGTGTGTGCTAATAATCGAGTTGTTGAGTAGACCTGCAGTGACGTTGGTGTGTATCTGTGTGAATCAGGTGTTCATCGACAGGTTTAGGTACAACGCCAACAGAGCTGCACAAGTGCAGAGCAAGCTGAAGCTTTTAGAGAAACTGTAAGTCTTCATCCTCATCTCATCTTCATCCCTCATCCTTCATCCTCATCCTCATCTTCATCCTCATCTTCATCCTCATCCTCATCTTCTCATCCTCATCTTCATCCCCATCTTTCATCCCCACCTTTTATCCCCCTTTACCTTTTATCCCCATCTTTATCCCCATCTTTAGCATCCAGTTCAGTTCATTTACTCAGATTTAATTCTCTTCTCTTTTAACAGCCCTGAACTGAAGCCTATCGAGAAGGAGACCGAAGTCATTTTACGGTGAGTGAGAGCGTGTTCATGAATCAACGTGTTTATAAATCCGGATTATTCCCAATATAGGGGAAAGAAATCACAGTGTGCCTTGGGGGACACAGAGTGAGCTCCATGTCACTTTGCATTTAATTAAAAAAAAAAAAAAACTGTATTCCTATTTATTTCAAAAATAACACAACTAATTTATCGTAAATGGAAAATTGATAATAATAATAATGCTTATAATAAATTATTCAGATAATAGTTAATAGATTATGGCAGCCTGGTGGTTCTGGAAATCGAACCCACAATCTTCTGATCAGTCTGATCAATGAGCTATGACTCTGACAATTCTCTCTCTCTCCCTCTCTCTCTCCCTCCCTCTCTCTCTCTCCCTCTCTCTCTCCCTCCTTCATCCTAATGAATATTCATTAAATCATATAAGTATAGTTAAATGTGTCCTGAATAAACCTAATCCTGACACATTTTCCAGCAAACTATAAATAAGCGGTTTCGACGTTCCCGTGTGTCACTCGGGGTTTTTGTTTTGCAGTTTTCCGGACAATTTTGAGAAGCTGTCTCCTCCCATCCTGCAGTTAGACGAGGTGGAGTTCTACTACTCGCCCCAGCAGCGGCTGTTCTCCGGCCTGTGCGTCTCCGCTGATCTGGACTCTCGGATCTGTATTGTACGGAACAGAGTTTTGGTTAATAAATGACATTAGTACAGTCGACAGAGGTGTTGCTTTTAATTGCAGTGTTTGTCTGGTGTCTTTTCGCAGGTCGGTGAGAACGGAGCCGGAAAGTCCACGTTATTGAAGCTGCTCATGGGCGAACTTACGCCCGTAAGTGGCACCAGACACGCCCACAGGTAGGGCAGTATTCCCCACCCCGGGGTTTCATAACACTTATTCGCATAATATAAACCGAGATGATGATTTTGTTTAAACATGTGAGCAATTTTAATGCACTTTTGGGTTTGTTTGGGTTTTTTTTTTAAACACAAACCTGTAAATTTGTTTTCCAACAGAAATCTGAAAATTGGATATTTCAGTCAGCACCATGTAGACCAGCTGGACCTGAACGTCTGTTCTGTGGAGCTGCTTCTCAGCAAGTTTCCCGGTACAGTAAAATTTACTACGTGCTGCCGTCTGTCTGTCTGTCTGTCTATCTTTCTATCTGTGTATCTACTTATTTGTCTGTCTGCCCATCTGTATATCTGACTGTCTGTCTATCTATATACCTCTCTACCCATCATTATACCTGTATGTCTATCTGCCTGCCTAACGATCTATATACTTGTCTGTCTATCTATCTACTTGTCTATGTATCTATATACCTGTCTGACTAACTCTCTGGTTAAATATCTATGTATCTACCTGTCTGTCTGTATATACCTGTATGTTGGTTTACCTTGCATCAAGAAAGTATTTACAGCGCTTCGCTTTTTGCACATTTTTCATGTTACATTCTTTTTTTTTTACTTGGATAAAAATCATTATTTTCTTAAAAATTCTACAAACAAAACCCTATAATGGCTCACCAAAAAACGTTTGTTTAAAATTTTAGCAAATTTAAAGACCACCGTAAAAAAAATCATCACACTCGTCATCTCATAGTTCGCTGACCGTTGGATCAGAGTCTCCGCTTCAGTTACATTCTGGAGTTTTAAACGCAGTTTAGCGTTGGATTTCTCGTTATGACTCTAAAAGTTGGTGAAATACGCCACAGACACCAACCCACGTTTCAGGGTGTGGTTATTATTATTTTTTAACATCATTATTGTTGTTGTGTTGCGTTCAGGTCGGCCTGAGGAGGAGTACAGGCGTCAGCTGGGGAGGTACGGGATCAGTGGAGAACTGGCGACGAGGCCGGTGGCGAGTCTTTCAGGAGGACAGAAGAGTCGTGTAGCTTTTGCTCAGATGACCATGCCCTGGTAATTCTCATTACTGTTCAGTGAAAAACGGAGCTGTTAGTTATTCGCCTTTATTGCTAATAAAAGAGTGAATATTTTCTATCTTTACTCTAACCTAATCAGCTGTCTCTACTTTTCAGTCCTAACTTTTACATCCTGGATGAGCCGACCAATCACTTGGACATGGAAACCATTGAAGCTCTCGCTAAATCTTTAAATACGTTTAAGGTAAGACTGTAATCAGAAGTGTTTAGGGTTCGGTTTTATTCAGTTTACTGTCTCAGGCGTCCGCTAAAGTACTGCATCACTGATGTATTTTAGTTGTAAGATAAACTAACTCTCTCTTTCTTTTTGCGTGTCTGTGTGTCTCTTTCTCTCTCTCTCTGTCTCCCTCTTTCTCTCTCTGTCTCCCTCATTCTGTCTTTTTCTCTCTGTCTCTTTGTGTGTCTCTGTCTCTCTCTCTGTCTTTCCTACTTGTCTGTCTCTGTGTGTGTTTCTCTTTATTTGTGTCTTTCTCTGTGTGTGTCTCTCTCTCTCTGTGTCTCTCTCTCTGTGCCTCGTTTCTCTTTCTCTCTCAGGGTGGTGTTGTGTTGGTCTCGCACGACGAGCGTCTCATCCGGCTGGTGTGTAAGGAGCTGTGGGTGTGTGAGTCTGGTCGAGTGCATCGCGTCGACGGCGGATTCGACGAGTATAAGAGCATCCTGCAGGAGCAGTTTCGGAAAGAAGGCTACCTGTGAAGCACCTCTTTCATCATCGACACACTCAAAACACACAAACACACACCATGAAACTGACTGCATCATCCTGACCCCAACACACACATTGACTCTGTGTACAACGTAAACTCCAGCGTGCAGTGACCCTGAAGCAGCTTACCGGATCAAAACCTGTCGCTCATTTTCTCAGCTTTCCAAAATCATGACTCTGCCGCTCACGCCGCGTCCCCTCCAGGTCACATGACTCGAAGGGCAGGCTGGGACATGAAGTTCCTGCTGGGGTTCCCTGCACAGGTTCATCTTATTTCTGCACACGAGCAAAAAAAAAGCCTGATGCAATCAGTGTAAAGTAAAGGGGGCGTGTGCCGTTTCTGTGGTTTATCAAGACGTTGTTGTTGTTGTTGTTGTTGTTAAGTTAACATTGGTTTTAGGAAACGCTAATAAAAACTCAACATTCAATCTGTTTTAACCTGCAGCTCATTACAGTGATTTCACCTCCAATTACGTCTCCCTGAGATTCATTCTATTCTGTTTCTATTGCATGCATTGCATTATGCAACAGCTTTTTAATTCTGGCAACACGACCTTTCACGCTCCAACACTGACCTTTAATTCTATTTTACGCTCCAACACTGACCTTTAATTCTATTTCACGCTCCAACACTGACCTTTAATTCTATTTTACGCTCCAACACTGACCTTTAATTCTATTTCACGCTCCAACACTGACCTTTAATTCTATTTTACGCTCCAACACTGACCTTTAATTCTATTTACGCTGTAACACTGACCTTTAATTCTATTTTAACCCACGCTGTAACATTGACATTAAATTCTATTTCACAACGCTCCAACACTGACCTGACTTAAAGTTCTATTTCAACGCTCCAACACTGACCTTTAATTCGATTTTATTCTTTAATTTACGCTGTAACACTGACCTTTAATTCTATTTCACGCTCTAAAAAATTCGCTCAACACTGACCTTTAATTCTATTTTACGCTGTAACATTGACATTAATTCTATTTCACGCTGTAACACGGACCTTAAATTCTATTTTACGCTCCAACACTGACCTTAATTCTATTTTACGCTGTAACTCTGACCTTTAATTCTATTTTACGCTGTAACACTGACCTTTAATTCTATTTTAAACGCTGTAACGCCTGTAACACTGACCTTTAACTCTGACCTTTAATTCTATTTTACGCTCCAACACTGACCTTTAATTCTATTTTACGCTGTAACACTGACCTTTAATTCTATTATTTTCTACCTTTATTTTACGCTGTAATTCTATTTTAACACTGCACACCCGACCTGTAACTTAATTTAATTCATTTACGCTGTAACATTGACTGACATTAATTCTACCTTTCACGCTCACGCTCAACATCTGACCTTAAATTCTATTTTATTTACGCTCCAACACTGACCTTATTCTATTTCACTATGTAACTCTGACCTTAATTCTATTTACAACGTCACGCACTGAACACTGACCTTAATTCTATTCTATTTTACCGCTCTAACCCTGAACAACCGACCTTTAATTCTATTTTACGCTTTTTACGCTCCAACACTGTAACCTGACCTTAATTCAATTTTATTTTACGCTGTAACCTTAGTAACCTTTAATTCTATTTTACGCTTTAATCTATTTTACGTAACTCGACCTTAATTCCTTTAATTTTATTTTACCTGTAACACTCGACCTTTATTCTATTTTACGCTGTAACACTTTACCGTAACTTAATTCTACTTTACACTGTACACTGACCTTTAATTCTATTTTACACTGTAACACTGACATTAATTCTATTTTACAACACGTGACTGACTTAACTCGACCTTTAATTCGTTGTTACGCTGTAAATTCTGATTTTACGCTGTACTTCTTTACCAACTATTTTACACTGACCTTTAATTCTATTTTCACAGCTGTAACACTGACCTTAAATTCTATTTTACTGTAACACTGACCTTCCAACACTGACCTTAATTCATATTTAAACTGCATGTAACACCTGACCTTAAATTTTATTTTCAACGCTGTAAAATCTCTGACCCTTAATTCTATTTTACGCTGTAACACTGGACCTTTAATTCTATTTTACGCTGTAACACTGACCTTTAATTCTATTTTACGCTGTAACACTGACCTTTAATTCTATTTTACCAGCGCCAAATAACACGCTTGTAACCCACGACAACCTTTAATTCTATTTTTACGCTGTAAACACTGACCTTTACTATTTTTACCGCTGTAACACCGACCTTTAATTCTATTTTACGCTGTAACACTGACCTTTAATTCTATTTTACGCTGTAACACTGACATTAATTCTATTTTACGCTGTAACACCGACCTTTAATTCTATTTTACGCTGTAACACTGACATGAATTTCTATTTACACTAACACTGACCTTTAATTCTATTTTAACACTAACACTGACCTTTAATTCTATTTTACACTGTAACACTGACCTTTGAATTCTATTTTACACACTGTAACACTGACCTTAATTCATATTTTTACACTGTAACACTGACATTAATTGCTATTTTACACTGTAACACTTGACCTTAATTCTATTTTACAGGCACTGTAACACTGACATTAATTCCACTTTAACGCTGACCTTAATTCTATTTTGCACTGTGAATCTGGCCTTTATTCTATTTTGCTCTGTAAACTGGACCTTAATGTTATTCATCATATTTTAAGCTGCAACTGACTTTTTTTAATTTGACTCTTTTTGACGTAATAATTTATCATTATTTTACAGAGTAACTCCTTCACAGAAGCGCACACACACACACACACACTTACACAGTAACTCACGTTATTTCTATTTTACAGCTTCCTTTTTTACGTGCATTTCTATTTTACAGAGTAACTCGTCCATGATCTTTTCACACCTTTTTTTTTTTTCCGTTTCCGTTTACACACTCTGTTTCATGATGAGGTAACTTGCACATTTTTTGTGCAACACACCCTTTTTTTTTTTTTTACAAAATTATTTTTATATAGTTCTATTTGACCCCGTAATGTATTTTAATTACTATTTACACATTAATTTCTGTTATATACTTCAGATTTAGTTCCTGTGTTACACAGAATCACGGTTCTGTTTTAGACAGTGACTCATACACTATTTTTATATTATATATTTCTATTTATTTAGTTTAGATTTCTATTTTGCACCGTATTTCTGTTTAAAAGACATTGTTTTATACGTTTGGAAAGAATAACATTGACTGCATTTTGGCAGCCGCCCTTCTCCAGAGCTTACATTTATTTCATCTCATAATTGGGATTAAGGGCCTTGTTTAGGACCCCAGCAGTGGTGGAGCTGGGAATCGAACCCACAATCTTCAGGTCGGTAGTGCAACACCTTAACCATGAGCCACCACTTCCCACGTGTGTATTTACATTTACAGCAACTTACATTTATCTCATTTATACAACTGAGGGGTTAAGGGCCTTGCTCAGGGGCCCAACGGTGATAGTTTGGTGGAGCTGGGAATCGAACCCACAATCTTCAGGTGGGCAGTCCAACACCTTAACCATGAGCCACCACTTTTCCTGTCATATTTAAATGACAGGAATGAAACAATTGACATTTTTACTTTTAATTTACACGGCAGCACATGCAGTATTTCTACTTTATGTTGTTTTCGATGGGTCGGTTAATAGCTATTATTTTACACATTCGCTTATAGTCATTGTTTCAATAGTACACAATAATTCAGACACAGTGTTTATATATATATAATACAATATCCTATAGCCTTAATTTATATTATATAAAATAACTCTGGCATTATTTCTATTTTAATTAATTGCTGTGTAAAAGACATTACATCAGGAATTTAAATAAACACCCTGCTCTTTCTGGCCTGGGCACCAAAGGGGTTCCACTAAAATGGGTACTCAATGCACTCATTTACGGTAATTCTACTCCAATAGTATCAGTGAGACACTAATGTTGCGGTGAGGGGTTGAGTCAGAATCAGGGCATGAGACACAGCATGTCTTCATGGAGATCAGGGGTTTTGTGCACAGGGACATTGTCATGCTGGAACAGTGTCTCTTATTTTGAGTGAAAGGACATCTTAATGTTACAGCATGCAGGCATGTTTGACATGATGATCAGGTGTCTGATAGAAGCATACACACACACAATCCCCCACAAACACACACTCGACAGACACAAACCCCATAGACACAAACCCCATAAACACGAAACCCCACAAACACTCCCTCCGCAAACACAATCCCCATAACACACACACACCACGCCACAAACACAAACACAATCCCCATAAACACACACGCCACAAACACAAACCCCATAAACACACACGCCACAAACACAATCCCCATAAACACACACGCCACAAACACAAACCCCATAAACACACACGCCACAAACACAAACCCCATAAACACACACGCCACAAACATAAACCCCGCAAACACAAACCCCACAAACCCACACTTCACAAACACAAACCCCATTAACACAAACCCCCATTACGCACACTCAAGCAACACACAACAAACCCCACAAAAACACACTCCACAACACAAACCCCATTAACGCACACTCCAAACACCCATCAAACAAAACACAAACCCCACAAACCACCACAAACACAAACCCCCACAAAGAACACTCCACAAACACAAACCCCACAAAAACACACTCCACAAACACAAACCCCACAAAAACACACTCTACAAACACAAGCCCCACAAACACACACTTCACAAACACAAACCCTTCAAACACACACTTCACAAAGACAAACCCCACAAACACACACTTCACAAACACAAACCCTTCAAACACACGTCACAAACACAGAACTTCTGGAAATTAAGCATTTGATTATAGGTTCATATGAGGACGTTAGCGAAGCTGCTTCCTGTCTTAAAGTGCATCACGTGAGAATTTGCTGCGATTTTGACTCCTTTGGCTTTCCATCCAGAGCCGACGTGATTCTTCTGTATGGTGTTTTTTGCTCAAGGAGAGCGCTCCATTACGCATTCAGCCCTCTGTGAGTAATCGGAACGCTCTTGCCCCTGATTTGATCGCAGAAAAGGTAGGAGGGGGAAACAAACAAACAAAACCAGACCGAGTTTAATCCGGTGACCGGAGAGGAAGAGATGAAATCACGCCGTTAATATGATGCGCTTTCTGTTGGATTGCCTGAGGCCGGGACGCCAGCGCGCGGGCTGCGGCAGGTAAAGACCGCAGCAACATCCCCGACACCGAGCAACACCACACACACACACACCACACACACACCTTTTATACATTAAACCCATCATAAGTAATACACATGTGCACAGAAACATCTGTTTGAAGCATTCGAGTGCAATGCAGGTAATAGCTGCGTTTTTGCGTAACGTGTGTGTGTGTGTGTGTGTGTGTGATCATAAACCTGCAACCTGCAAAAAAATAGATATTAAAGATATAAAATATATACACACAGGGATGAAATCTGTTCTATATAAGCTATTTAATACTGTTTATTATATAGCACATCTCTATAGAGCTCAAATTGCTGCACCTTGGACGTATCTCTATTATTATTATTATTATTTATTTGTTGTTGTTGTTGTTGTTGTTGTGTTTAGGGTTCATTTGGTTAATCTTTGGAAGCCTGCTGAAATATCATGGTGTTGTTCTGCATCACATCCTGCTGTGTGTCAGGTGTGAGTCATGTGGTGTAATGAGGAAGATGGCTGTTTTTTTTTTCTGAATGGAGATTCTGTATACTCAGCAACACACACACTCACACACACACACACAGAGTCTCCTCAGACATGCTGTTTCATTGGGCTTGACCAGACGATACGATGTATCACTATATACCCTTCCCTGAACAAAATGGCTCAAAAACAGCATCTCTACACATTTGCTTCTACACACTGAGATTCAGTTCCATGCCTCCTTCACCATGCATGTTTTCCCAGTGTTTTAAGGTTCCATTCAAGGTTCCATCCCCAGTAGTCTGATTTCTGTCTCTAAATTTTCTGTAGTGTATAAGTGTATGTGTGATTCCGGGGTATCCCACAAGGTTCGCCTCTGAGACCTTTGGGGCTAGACTTTACATTCAACACTACAGTAGACAGATGGATTAAAGGCAGATGAACTTGTACCCCAGATCAATCCTACAGTCTCTTTGTTTTTTGTTTGTTTGTTTGTTTGTTTTCACCCCCAGAAAAATATGGATACATATCAGCTACATAAAAATCCTCCTTTACAATTTAGCGAATAAACATGTAACATACCTTTATTAAATCTAGTGGTAGCTTATTGGTTAAGTTGTTGGACTGCTGAGCAGTAGATCATAGGTTAAATTTCCAGTGCCACCAAGCTGCCACTGTTGGGCCCCTGAGTAAGGACCTTAAACCTCAACTGCTCAGTTAGATTTAAAACATGAGATAAATATAAGTCGTACTGGATAATGATGTCTACCAAATAGCAGAAATGTAAATGTTGTGTCTGGTGTTCCCAGAAATGGGTCTGGATCTACCCCGACCCTGTTGGGGGAAAAAATCACTTACAAAAAAGATTAAATAATAAATTTTAGATATATTTAGTGATACAGTGGTTCCTTGACTTACGGGTGTCCCAACTAACAAGTTTTTAGGCGAATTTTTTGCTTTGAGTTGCGGGCTAAAATTCGGCTTACGAGTCAGCTTCAGACACCCAACCGCTAGTTAGCGTAGCTAACGACACAGTGAACGCTTTAACATCCGCCCAGCATCCCGTGTCTCACTTGATAGCTAGTCAGACATGCAAGTGAAGTCGTCTGATCTCCAAGGTAAATGCTGTACATTACACTTAATAAAACCAGTTTATTGCAATGCACACTATTGCATTGCTTTTATACAATATTCATTATTTATAAGTTTATTTTTTTTATTTAAAAACATGTTCCACCTGTTATATAAAAAATAGAGTTTGTGTTTATTATTAAGTCTGTAAAAAGTATTTGTAGAACACTCAAACACTCAGCTTTATCCTGAATCTGTCATTTTGGTTTTTTTAGAGAAAACTCGGTGGAAATCCCAACCAAAGAGAAGGAGCCTGGCGAGGAAAATGAACTCAAGGTATATATGTGTGCATGTGTGTGTGTTAAACTTAAACATCCATGCCTTGGTATAAAATCATTTTGATTATTAATCGAGTCCTTGAGGAAACATAAAAAGCACACAAGAGCTTTGGTCCAGTCATGTGATTTCTCCAGTGGCCGAGTTTAATCTTTAACAAACACGGCTGCGTTCACGGAGACGGAACTCGACAGACCCGCAGCAGGTTTTTCTCCAGGATTTCATGTGCATTCACAAGCAAATGCTAGCATTGGCACAGCACCGATGACATCACAGAGCTATTTTAGTGCAAGGGATGTGTGATTGGTGCCCCAGAGGCAAGCCCCACCTGCTAGATATCACTGATTCACACACACACACTTTCTCACACACTCACAGCCACAGACAATCTAGTTGGGTGCTTGTGAAAATTCTGCATGTGCTATTGCGTGTTTGCCGCTAGTAATTTAACACCTGCCAGAAGGGGTTTCACAGATAAGGATATTGTGTGTGTGTCAGTGTTTGTGTGTGTGTGTTATATAAGATTTCTGCTCCTCTGTCCTTGTCTATTCTACACACAGGTAGTTGGATGAACTGCAGAAATTTCAGTGATAAAATTAGATTAATAAAGTGTATAAGCAGATGGGTTCTCTGTCCTGAAGGCTTCTTTATAAATGAACAGAATCAGGGCCCGAGTCCAGGAATGATATTTTACTGGACTGCTTGTGGGACTAAAGAATTTTTAATCTGCAGATCTGCTGCTTACAGTGATATACAAACAGAGGATCATAAAAGATGGAAAGACGAGTAATTAGACGGATAAAAAACTGGAGGAATCGCTAAATGGGTGATAAGATAAAGGGATAAATGGATGGATGGATGTAAGGAGGACTTATGATGATGGATGAATGAATTGATGACTCATAATGGATGGATGGATGGATAGATGGATGGATGGATGGATGACTCATAATGATAGATGGATATATGGATAGATAGATAAAAATTGTAGCCATAGTATGATGGATGGATGGATGGATGGATGAGTGACTCATGATGATAGATAGATGGATGGATCGATCAAAAATTAGTAGCTGTAGTATGATGAATGGATAGATAGATAGATGGATGGATGGATCAAAAATTAGTAGCTGTAGTATGATGTATAGATGGATTCATCCATCCAGATCCATCCATCATACTACAGCTACTATTTTTATCCATCCATCCATCCATCCATCATACTACAGCTACTAATTTTTTATCCGTCCATCCATCTATCCCCCCATCTATTTATTCTTCCTTTTGTTATACTTCATTTACTATTTTTGTGTGCCACTGTGTGCTCTTCACTGTAGCTCTCCACCTGGAGGCTTGCAGAACAGTTTCCTTTTCTCTGACACGCTTCATTTAACGTATCAGCTCATTAAATTAATCTGCATTAGGTGTGTGAGATTGTGTGTGTGTGTGTGTGTGTGTGTGTGTGTGTGTGTGTGTGTGATTTGAAGAGCTCTGCACTTAAGACATGTGAGAACATTATAAACACTTGACAGAAAAAGGAATGAGAGGCGGGAGAGAACAGAAGGCAAGACAGATTCTAATAAATCTATTTTCTGACAGACCGGAGGATGGATAACACACACCATCATCTCCTGTGAACTTTTCACTAGCACCATCAACATCTACAGAATAGATTGTGAATAGATTAATGAATGGATGGATCATGAGTATATATGGATGGATGGATGGATGGATGGATGACTCATTATGATAGTTAGATCATGAGTATGGATGGAAACATGGATGGATGGATGGATGGATGGATGGATGGATCATGGATCATGATGGATATGATGGATGGATATGGATGGATGGATTGATGGATGGATGGATGGATGGATGGATGGATCATGAGTATAGATGGATGGATGGATGGATGGATGGATGGATGGATGGATGGATGGGGATATTAAACCACAATATTGAAGATTTGACATGCTGGCTAAATAATTTAGTTACACTGAATATATATATATAAAATTATATGTTATTATATATGCAAAATCAGGAGGTGGAGATTTCTGGTGTAAAATCTGGCTGTCAAATCCGTTCCTTAGCCCACTGCCACATTAAATAACGGTGGTTGCGCCTGCTAAATACTCCGTGAATGTGCTTCCTCGTCTAAGCTAAACTCTTCATCCTTGTCCAGGATCTGGAGGACGTGGTGGCGATGGAGGAAGGGGCTCTGCAGAGAGACAGGGTTCAGTCCCGGGACAGCCAGCAGGCCCTCGAGAGCCTGGCTAAGAGAAGAGCGCAGCTGAAGGAGGAAATCGAACGCATCCAAGAGCAGCGCAAGCAGGAGGGCCAGCTGGTGAAGCTCTCTCTTTTCTCTCTCTTTGATTTTCACACAACCCCTCCCCCCTCCACACACAGACACACACACACAAACACACATATGCATATGCATGTCTATGTCCTCTCTCTCAAACCTTAGCAGTGTGAGGCGGCCTGGAATGATCTAGAAATGAGCTGCTTGGATTGTTTAAGGGGATTTTTTAAGAGCCAGTGTGTAATTTTTACAGCCCTCTGCTGGTCAAAAGGTTTAATCCGCAATAATCAAAAATAAATAACAAAATCATTTACAATTTTAAGAGTCAGAGCTAAGGGCTCAGTGCTAGGAAAAAAATTAAAGTGACAGTGTGTAATTTTTTTACAACCCTCTGCTGGCCAAATAGTTTTAAACTGCAATAATGAAACGTAAATAACAAAATTATTTACAATTTTAAGAGTCAGGACTAACGGTTCAGGACCAAAAAAAAAATTTTGAAGCAACAGTGTGTAATTTTTACAGCCCTCTGCTGGTCAAAAGGTTTAATCCGCAATAATCAAAAATAAATAACAAAATCATTTACAATTTTAAGAGTCATAGAACTAAGTATTCAGGGCTAAGAAAAAAAATTAAAGTGACAGTGTGTAATTTGTACAGCCCTCTGCTGGTAAAAAGGTTTAAACTTCAATATTAAAAAATTAATAACGAATAGATTTACAATTTAATTAATCAAAAATAAATAACAGAATAAGTTACAATTTTAAGAGGCAGGGCTAAGGGTTTTATTTAGGGCTAAGAAAAAAAAATTTAAGCAGCAGTGAGTAATTTTACAGCCCCCTGCTGTCTGAAATGGTGTAGCTGTTTCAGCGAAGCTCGGCAGCTCTACTTGCCCAAAATCAGGGTTATTTTGTTCCAGTAAAATTTCAGCACAACAGACACACAGCATGTGATTGATGTGATGTCCTTTATTGTATGTGAGCACTCATCACTCACTGATCTCTCACTGCCGTTAGTCTGCAGAAAGATCAGCTATTTTTTTCATTTATAACAAGCCGCTTCTTAATTAATTAAAAGTTGTTCCGTCTTTAACATCAAGTTGTGTAAATCTTCTGGTTTATAAAGCGCTCCTTTATCCAAAGCAACTTACATTTATCTCATGTTTGTGCCGTTGAGGTTTAAGGTCCTTGCTCAGGGGCCCTGGAGAAGCATCTTGGTGGTGCTGGCAATTTAACATACAATATTCTAGCTATTTAAAGCTGAGCTACCACATCCTGTTCTTAAAGGAGTGTGAACACTGGTAGTGCAGTGGTTAAGGTGTTGGACTGCTAATTGGAAGATCAGGGTTCGATACCCAGCACCACCACTGCTGGGCCCCCGAGCGAGATCCCTAACCTCTTATTGCTCAGTTGTATAAAACAGATAAATGTAAGTGGCTCTAGATAGAACGTCTGCCAAATGCTAGCAATGTAGACGTAATAAACAAACAAATAAACATGGTTGCCCTCTGGTGGTCTGTCAGAGGAGTGTCCCAAAATGTGTTAATCTGATACTTTTAATTCTATTAAAGACTTATAACTAAGTAAGACAAAGTCTATGTGTGTCTACGTTTGTGTCTCTCGGTTGTTTTTTTGTTTCATTTATTTGTCTGGGTGTGTTTGTGTGTCTCTCTTTGTGTGTCTGTGTGTGTAGCTCCTGTCTCTGCAAGAGGAGGAAGAGGAACTCGAGCAGAGGGTACAGGAATATGATGCCGAGCTGACAAGAGCTCGAGAGGAACTACGGCGCCTCCAGGAGGAGATCAGCAGCACTAGATCGCGGGTGGAGGAGGTGCACGGACGTATGGGCTCGTTCAAACACTGCATCGGAGACACATACACAGAGATCACTGAGGTTAGAAGCCGGTTTTTACTTAACATTTAGTTTGGAATTAGACAGACCAGAGAAAATATATTTTAGACATATAAAAGCCTTCAGATACATAATTAATTCATAAATCTTTGCATCCTGTTACAATTAAAAATATAATTTAATTATTCTAATTCAACAAAGAATGTTTATACACTATACGGGCAAAATTATTAGAACACCTGACCTCAGGGTCACAAAGTGTTACAGTCTTTTGGGCTGCATTTACACTGTATATATCAAGTGACCCAATTTTTTTCCTCTAATGTGGCACAAATGGGATGTGACCAACGATCGCGTAAGCAGAAAAAAAGCACATGGATTCCAGAATTTTTAGATCGGTTTCATGTCTCATTCATATGTGGAAATAAATGGGATATGAATCAGATACGTGCGTTGGCGTCTGCCATGTGAGCGGACAGTCAATGCGAGTCAAACGACACGGAATAAGTGACAGTGGGGCATGACATCAACTCAGGTGGACACCAACAGCGATATATAATTAACTATTAATTATAGCTATATAATAATTAGTTATAATATATAATAACTGTGTATTTTGATATTTATTATTTATTTATTTCACTTAAAGTCTGCTTTGTCTGTAAACAAAATTGCTACACATATATTAAAAAAAATTTATATTTACAACGTAGCAGTCGAGGCACGCAGGCTGAAGGGCTCTCCTTTTTTTTTCTCTGCCTAAAGAGATCATTGTTTTGCTTTAAATATGATGCGGAAGTAAAAAACTGAATAATCATTTCATCTTTGTCAGCTGAGTCCATTAATTATCGCAGCGTTTTTACTTCCTGTTCCGGTCAGTATGTCCACCGTAAATGGATATAGTCACAAAATTGGAATTAGACCAAGATCTGAAGTGTAAATGTGGGAAGTGGTGGGGTGGGAAGTGGTAGTGCAATGGTTAAGGCACTGCTGGGCCCCTGAGCAAGCCGTAAGTCGCTCTGGATAGGGACGTCTACTAAATGCTGTAAATGTAAATGCAGCTTTAGTTTCAGTGAAAAAATAATGCAAGGTTTTGGACATATAGTGTAGAAATATTTTTTGGATGTGATGTAATGTGTTATAGAAGAGTAATAAAGAAAGAACGAAAGTCACATGTATAATTGGAAAAACCAAGTTTTTTAGATATAAAAAGTGGGCGGAGCTTAAAGTTCCTTTAAATTATATCGACAATGCGGATGGTTACTATCATTTTTTTATTACAGTCCAAAAAAAGCAGGTTGCAGCTATATGTTTTCCTTAAAAAAATCCAAAAATAATTGACATAACCCAAAAAATTACATTTCTATATGAATAAATTTACATATGCAAGAATAAATATTGCATATATTAAAATACATTTTTTTGAAACGATTTTATAGTTATAGCTGTAATCGATTGTTGAAGATTGTTCTAGAATTAAGCAATAAATAAATAAATAAACAGGAACAATAAACCCTTTAAATAATGTTTAGTTTTCCAGAAAGCTGCATTGATATATTTTTTTATTCGTTCTTCACACCAAAGATTTTTTTTCCTGTTTTCCTGTTATTAAAGGTCAAAGAGACATGTTCTTAATCGATTTTTTTATCGATGTGAGAACATTAAAGGAATAATTCAACCACTAAACACTTGTGTAAGGAGTAGATCAAACTAAACACATTTGGTGTTTGATTTTTAGTGAATTATTTAGCCTCTAAAGCTACCAGGCTAATGTATCCGCTGAGTAAGCAAAGGAAGGAGCTAAAAGCAGCCATGTTGAAGTGTCAGCTTCTGGTAATGGATTTAGCAGGAAGAAATTAGTGTTAAAACTCGTAATAAACTTTGTTTATTTATAAAAGTTCCTCAAAGGACATTATCTATAAACACACACTCTGGTATCATCCAGAAAAGAGGTGGGTTCCCCCCTAAGTCTGGTTCCTCTTGAGGTTTCTTTTTAATATCATCTCAGGGAGTTTTTGCTTACCGCTGTTGCCCAAGTTTTACTCATTGTATTTGTGTAAAACTGATTTAAGACGATGTCTATTGTTAAAAGCACAATTCAAATAAAAGTGTGTATTTTTACATCCACACCCTACAACCACACACTCACCCTTTGTCCAAAACAACAATACTAGCAGCTTGGGGCTCGTGGGAATTAAACTTGCTAGCATCCAATTAGCAGCCCAACACCTTAAACATAAAGCCGCTATTAATTACATGGTAAAGTAATGAAGTGCAAAAAGATTTACAGAGGAAAGATTTAATCAGACAAATAGCCATTAATTTGCAGGTTAAAATTCCTGATTTTACGAAATGGTTTTCTAAAAAAAAATGCTGCTTTTTGCAATATTTTAAAATTGTGGAACTAAAATTTAGGCAAATTGAACCACAATATTGGATGTGATTGGAACCATAAGCATCAAAAAGAGCATGTCTGCATATTCTTATGCAGACATAAAGCGCAAGTGGTAGCTGGTAGATGTTGGACATTTACATTTCTGGCATTTGGCAGACGTCCTTATCCAGAGCGGCTTACAGTTAACTTCACAATTAATGGTTAAGGGCCTTGCTTAGGGCCCCAACAGTTGCAACTTGGTGGTGCTGGGAATCAAACTCTGATCTTCCAATTAGCAGTCCAACAACTTAACCACTGACCCATCACTCCCCCTGTTGAACTGGACCTCGATTCCCAGCACCACCAAGTTAACGCTGCTGGGCCCCTGATCAGGGCCCCTGGCAAACACTTGCTCAGTTGTATAAATGAGATAAATGTAAGTCGCTCTGAATAAGGGTATCTGCCAAATGCCAAAAATGTAAATGTGAGATACGAGTGTGTTGAGACGTACTGGTCACAATTATTTCCGGGAATTACAATAATTAGTCAAATTAGCTTGAAAGTGATTGGATAAAATTACACGGTCA
The DNA here is from genome assembly GCA_005784505.1 of Bagarius yarrelli. NCBI lineage: Eukaryota > Metazoa > Chordata > Actinopteri > Siluriformes > Sisoridae > Bagarius > Bagarius yarrelli. The sequence goes on from VCAZ01000091.1 coordinate 1,835,712, forward strand.
TGTAAAATGGACAGGGAATTGGTTGAGTTTGCTCTAATAGAAACGTTGTGAAATCCCAGAAAGACTAAATAATGTGTTTGATGATGTAATAGACAAATAAAACTGGTAGCTTTAGTTACTTATCTGCTAATATGAAGTTGAAATTAAAACCTGTAATTACATTATTTGACCAGCTATGAAAAGGGGACATTATGTGGAATAAATTATGATGTCATCTGTTATAAAATTACAATAATATGATTATTAATCATAATAATTATAATTAAATAATTTCTTGAAAGTTGTTTTATCTTTGTTGAAGTTTGTTTTATCTTTGTTGTGTTATTTATCTCCTAGGCTAAACAGAGACTAGGTGAACTGATCACTGAGATGATCGCCATCGAGGCGTGTGCTCCTGAGGTCACATCCCACCAGGCGTCAGAAACCTTTAGAAGTTCCAGAGAGGAAGACCAGGATGCCGAAGAGCACTGCGAGCAGGTCTATAAAGAAGACAAAGAGCTTGCACGTGACAGTGTGGAGACCGAGGCTTCTGAGCAGGAACACCAAGATGGACCTGAGAAACTGCAGCGCTCTGTGGAGAACTTGGTCTAAAACACGTTATATACAATTACAATAGATTTAATGATGATGAATTTCGGGATAAATTTAAATCAGTGATAGTCCGAGCTGCTGTAGGACCATAAGCAAAGAGTAAACTCTAATGCACCAGTTTTCACAGGTGGAACTCTCCTAAATATGTTCTACATTCTATTTATTTCTATTTATTATGACTTTTGCTAACATTTTTAAAAAGTTGTCTAAATGTTATGGCAAGACGCTTTTAAAAAAATGTTTATTGAAACTACCCATAATGTTATTTATATACATTCCTGCAATGTTGAGTGAAAACATTCTTGAAACAATGATTGAAACAATCTATTTTAATGAATGTTTATAGGAAACGTTATTAAAACAACAACATAAAATAACCATAAATTAACATTCTACCAACGTTTGGCAAACTGAACACGGTTTGTTTCCAAAAAAAAAAAACAGAACCTTTGATAGTCGTTTTCGGAAAATAAATTTGTTAGCTTGGACACCACATACAGTAAAGTGTTATCCAGAGAGCAAGCTAAGATATTTAGCCACTTAAAACATAAAAAAATTTATTAATGTAAAAAATATAAGAAAATATTATCAACTAGTAAAGAAAATCCTAGTTTCAATATCCTTTTAACTTTTTAACTATCTGTTTGACTAACTATCATAAAGATTAAAGCTAGAACTTGCTTGCATTTTTCCTAAAACTGTTTAACTAGCCAGCTAAACACACATCTTAATTATCAGCTTGTTTCCTGTCTAATGTTTGAAATCTACATTTAATATTTTATTAAACATATTGTAATAATTATTAACTAGTTAACAAACGTCTGGTTTGAATATGTCTTAGCTGTTTAACTAGCTTGCTAACACAGCTGATATTAGCAGAAGAATTAGCTGTGATTTAATGCTTAGTTTATGTAACATATATTTTTGTATTTTATGTTTCGGTTCTGTTATTTTCTGTTTTTTTATTTTGATTCCGCAGAAGAGCAGCGGTTCGTCTTCATTCACTGAGATCACTTTGACAGAGTTTAAAGATGAAGATGCATCACCCAGATCAATAACATCACAGGTAAAGGACAAAAACAATTAAAGATCAGATGGTTTTACTGATTTTTTTCTGATATTCTAACCCTATTTTATTATCAGATATCGGTTTTGTAATATCGGATCCACTGATATATGGTTCCATCTTGTTTGCTTGTTAAATTTGCTTTTATTGATATCATATTAACAAATAATTCACTGAGGATCTGAGGGGTTTTTTTTTTTTTTTTTTATCAAGATGGTTTAGATCCAGGGTCACCAGACTCGGTCCTGGAGGGTTGGTGTTTTCCAGAGTTTAGCTCCAACTTTTATTAACACACATTTCAATTATATCTATCAAGAGCTTGATAAGCTAGTTTAGGGGTATTTAAGTGGGGCTGAAGCTACAAGCTGTAGCCCTCCAGGACCGAGTTCGGTGACCTCTGGTTTAGTATATTTTTTAATTTGTTAGAAATATTTGTTTGTTTTTTATTATTCACCCAAAATAACAACATCCTGATATTACACAAATTTAATTCTTACTCAATTGTAATTTTCTGGAACTGGTCTTTCCCTAAAAATCTAATCCCAGGGTGTTTGTGTAATTTACTGCTTTATACTACAATGCTTTTATGACTGGATTCGGTTCCTCTCACTCTAAAGCACACAGGTTCTGCTGATCTGGAAGAGGAAGATTTTGAAATCGTCCAGTCCCTCATGTCCAGACCGGTTAATCAGAGTGCTAGCAAAGAGTTCGACTTCTTCCAGCCAGACCCGTTCATTGATTGTAAGTGGGTTTGTTAATTAATATCATCTACTTTAATTTAAATCATTTCCAATCAGATTCCAGTCTCCATGGAGTCTTAAAAAAAATCTTAAAATCATAGGTCAATGATAAATATTTATATTTAAAGATGAGAACCTGCTAAGAAGACATTATGCATGAGAGCATTTTATATTTAGTCTATATTGAGCACATATACGTTACACTACAGTGAAATTGTATTCTTCAGATGTCCCAACTAGATAGATGGGGTCACAGTACAGCGTTAGCCATAATAGGTCGCCTTTGAACACAGGGTGGGTTAAATGCCTTGCTCAAGGGTCTGACAAGAGCTCAAGGGCCTTGCCTAAGGGTCCAGTTGTGTGGTGGGTCTTGAACACAGATCTTTGAGCCAACAATTCAGCACTTTAGCCACCTTAACTTTTTAAGCCACCGTTAGAGGTGGTATTGCTGACGTTAATGTTTGGTCACCTGCTTCATATTTTATAAGCTTATATAAAAAATCACTGTAAATGATTACATTAGACCTAAAAATTCAAACACAGCATAAGTAATGTACATTTCATCTACTTTCCAGATGATGTGTTCGGAGACGAACGATTTCCGAAAGTGGACATGACAGGTCAGTGTTGTATGGTGTTGTATGTGTTATACCTGTTCTGTAATAATTGAACATAGAATGTATTAGTATAACCTGGATGTTTTTCAAAGAAACCACAAATCAGTAGCTAACCAGTGTTTTCTCCTCTTAGAATTCCTATCTGGTGATCCCTTCAAGGGCAGCGACCCGTTTGCCTGTGATAACGTGTTTAGCGAGGCAGCAAACGGGCCAATTTTTCAGGATTCCCCTCTCAGTGAAGACGATGATGCTAAAGAATCCAGTCCTCCACCCTCGAGTCTTGACACTACTAGTACAGAACAACATGCTGATATCTCAACTGTTGCCCATTTTCCAATTAGTACTAATTGCAGTCAGTCCATTGACTCTGGAATGTTTGAACAAAATGTCCCTGAGATTGCTGATTCTGAAAAAAACACAACATACGTTGACGTCTGTTCTCAGGTTGGAATTGAAATCACAGTGACACAAGAACTGGACAACATGGATCTGCATGACAGCATAAAAAACAAGTTGGATCTGGCTGCAAGCCCAGAGATTGAAGACGGAGGACGTTTTGATCCTATTGTTTGTGAATTTAATGACATTCAGGAATCTGACTCCAGTTCCACAGTTGACAGCTCCTTTGATGGAGATTTTGGCATGGCTGAAGATCATCCTGAAGAAGAGCCGGAAGTTGAGGCAGGTTCCAGTTATGTTAGAAGGAATCAAGCACTGTATGGACTTCAGCGAATTGACACAAGCTCATACACTAGTTTTCCTCTCAGCCCTGATACATATGACCCAGAGCCATATCCTGGTAGAAGTAATGTAGACGAGAAACAATCATCTTTCAGTTCTAATCAAGATACTTTGGCTGAAATAAAGCCTGAGATCGAAATACCTGAAGAGACTCAAACTGTTGAACCTGCCAATCCAAGCTCTCCCAATCAAGAGATCCATGATGTACACAGTAGTCCTTCTGATCTGGAAAGAGATCTGAAAGAAGATCATTTCAGTAATACCAATGACCCGAACCATCCCAATGAACCCACCGACACAGATGACCACAAATTCGGGGATATATATTTCTTCACAGTCCGGTTAGACCCTGGTAGTTCTGATGCTAGCCCTGTTTCTCCTGAAGCAAGTGAAAGAAAGAAATGTGAGGCTGACCACACCAGTCCTGAATCTGTTGACACGGATGAATTCGACTATGGTACTCCAGAATATGAGGACCCCATGCAGCATAGTCTTGAAAAATATCCAGAGGAAAGCTTCGAGAACGAAGAATCAGGGATCAGACCCGAGCAACCCCCCATTAGTCCTGAACCAAAGGAACCAGTTGGTTTGTCTGAGGAAAACGTTTCACCTTCAGTCCCCATGCATCAAGAGGAAAAACCTGGCGATGACCCCTTTGAATGCAGTGTGTCTGATTTGGAAAGCAACAATCTGTTCGAACAGCAATTTAAGAATACAGAAAATGTGGATACAAATTTAGAGAGCTGTAATTCAGAGCCTGTAGTTCAATACCTCATCAGTCCTGTGTCTGGTGACACTGAGATGTTCTCAACTGATGGTTATAAGCTTTGTGCTCGCAACCCATTCAGCTTTGACACTGGTAGCATAGATCATTATGACAACACGGAAAAGATTCCTGAACCTCATGCATCTGAAACTTGCATTGTAAAGGAATCTGGCTCATCTGAATGTTTGGTCTTACTGGATCCAGTACTCATAGATAACACAGTACATGCAATTGAAGCCAAAAATCCAAATGCTGACAGCAGAAGACTCGATTCTGGATATCATGAATTTAGTGTACAGGATCCTTTCAGTCCTGGCCCAACAGTGTCTACAGAAATGGATCTAGGCTCTGTAACTGACAATCCTGACATAGAGTCTAATCCCATCAACTTGGATATACAGCTTCCTGATCCCTTTAGTCCAGAGTCCAATGATACCACAATATTTGATTCCGAACCCGATATCTGCAATGCTGCGACCAACAATGAATTGATAAAAGATTTAGGTCCTGGCTGTACTGGTTCTTTAGATGTTCTTGCTGATTCTTTTACCGGATCCGAGCTTGACAGTTTTGACCCCTTCGGTCCAATGCCACATTTTACAGCAAGCAGTTACACATACAGCAACACTGACATCCTTGTCACAGGATCGCTAGTAGATGAAACCATGTCTTATGGAGATAACAGATCCAGCAGCTGGGACTCAGATGTCAGTCAGTCTCCTCAACTACACTGTGATTCTGTACCAAACAATGCAGATCCCCTTGTACCACCTGAGGCTAACCTAGTTACTCCTGATTCCAAAAGTTGTTCACCCAGTTACACAACAGACTTTTTTCCGCAGTCTGAGTCTAGTACCTTAACTAACGTTGGCTCTTTCACACCCAACCTTGAGAAAATAATCCTAGCAGACAAAAATACCACAGTAGCTGTCACAGCCATGGAAGACCTCGCCGAAATAGATTTCTTTTGCTCCGAGCTCAGCAAAATGGTGGCCTCACGTTCCTCCGATACTGTTCAACAAAGTGTCACAGAAATGCTTTTCGGCTCTAATCCAGACACTGCCAAGTTCTATCCATGGGATTTGGAAAACAGCCATGCCGATATTAATGAGACCTCAAGTCCAGAAAACGACATCAAAAAACCTAGTCTGCTATGATGGAGACCTTCCTAAAAAATTCCACAGACAAACATAGTATTTTTAGAGAAGCTCCTTGTGTTTTCTGTTAGGAATCTGAGATCAGGCTACCAGAAAAATGGCAGAATCAAAATGCCCACATCATATGACACCAGAGAATTGCTGAAAGTATCAAGTACAACGTGACCTCTCTGTGGAGGTGCTGTGATGCTGTAAAGCCTGAATCACTGGTTATCAAATCACTAAATAAAAAAGAAATTCTGTCGTTAATATTTAGATTTTAAGTCTTTAAAAAAATAACGTTTCTGACATTTTAGTAGTAGATGGATTATGAATGCCTGCACATTCTCGTAAACTCCCGATCGACTGTTTAAGTAGCTCTATTGCAGCTCTCGGTACCTCTGTGTACCGTGTGCTAACATGCACTGCGCATATCAGTTGTCCTCTTCCACTGTGTCATTTTTAATTTTATTTTTTAAAGAACACTATCACCTGATGCAACAAGCATGCTACCTTGTTCTCCTAATTTCTTGGATTATTTCAGGGGTGTAACCTATCCTTTTATTTAGCCATCTGTAATTATTTAACAGGGTTTAATTCTAGACAAACATCACAAAAAATTCTTGAGAGATTAAAGTACTAAATAAAAGCTCTCACACCGAATACCTCCACTACAGTGCTGCATGTATCAAGTGTTCTTAAAGTGTGTATGTAGAGATTACTAATTCGTCCACTGGTTACTTTTTCCAAGTAGCTCATAGCTACCGCTTTTTCGCTGGGGTCGATGCCGAGCTGTTGCTGAAACTGAAGCCAAGCTAGTATTTGCACTGGCAAGATAGTAGAACCTTTTTACCACACCATATCTGACTGGAATTGTTCATTATCTCCTGTATAAACTGCCACTTTTGCCCATCTCTCAGAAATCAGAAACTAAACCCACCACCAAAGATATTCGTCTGGAATTTGACTCAGATTTGAACTGTGTATGTTCAGAAAAATGACCTAAATCAAATACAAATTGTTTTTGGATATTTATCTTTATATGTTGAGATGAAATACTAACATTCGGAGGTTAGAAAAAAAAAACCCTGAAGTTTTCTTAAAAAAAACATTTTCTCATGCTAAAAAAATCTATCCAGTACAGGGGGGTCCCCACATGAGGGTCTCAGCGAGCTCGTTGGAGGGGGTTGTGTCATATTTTTATACATGATCCCTTGATTGACCAAAAAAATAGACGAATTTGTAGCTAATAGTAATAAAGTAAAGAAGCTTCCCCTAATTCGGGTCGTGGTGCAGCAAAATGCAGGAAATATCAAGAGCGTTAAAATGATTAAATGGCCCTAAAATATTGTCTTGGTGGAATAAAGGTGTCTCGGACAAAAAAAGGTTGGGAACCACTGATCTATTAGTCAGCTGTTGCAAAAATGTGTGCATCCTCAAATTTGTGTTCATTTTCTTCGAGGTTGAGCACACCTAAATAAGTCAAGTTAAAAACCTCTTACTGCCCCCTATACCCCAGCCCACATCCCATTCACTTAAACTGGATGTTTTCTGCCATCAATTAATTAGATATGAAGACTTAATAGGATTTTAGTTTAAAATATTGAGCAAATATTGTACAAGTCCTCAGTTTTCAAAGCAATTACTGAGAGCCCTCTTAGACTGCACATTGGTTAAACCTTGTTACCTCCACATATACACATTTTTTAATCATGTTACTTTGTACTTCGTCTTAAAATTCCCTAGTTGACCTGATAAAGTAAAAATCGTTGGTCGTCTGCAACCACTGCTAAACTGATATACTTAATTGTTGTTAATTTACCAGATTAAAAATTTCTGCTTTCTAAACTGTGGACTAAAGTGGAAGCTCCACCCACTGATGTCATAGATTCCACTGTTCGAGACCAGCAAAGATTTAACGCAGGTCAGTTCGGAGCCAGAATCCCAGAATTCAAGCACTTATGAGTTGAAAAAAAAGCAGCTCGGTTCCCAGTTGGGCTTTGGTTCCGGCACCAGCATTGGTGAAAAAGCGGTATTAGAGATTTTGTTTAATCCTGTAAGTCTGGTATAAAACAAAACATGGTATTTGTATGGTCTATCTTCCTTATCTTGATCTAGCTCAGTAGCATTTTTTTTTTTTTTTTTTTTTTTTTTTTTTTTACAAAAGATCTGTTATCAATTTTCACAAATCCAAAATCATTGTATAAATCAAATGCTCTGCTTCCTGGAATCTGCAATACTAATAACAATGTGGAGAATTGCTTATGTTTTATACGCGATTCATAATTCATTCATAGAAAATTATAGAATTATAAGAACATTCAGCGCAATGTTACTACTACGAATTCAAACCAATGCAGATTTTAAGCCACTACTGATACCTGAATTGTCAAATCTGTGTGTATGCCTGTACTAGATGTCTGTTCTTTTGTGCAGTGTTTCATCAAAACATTAATTTGTAAAAAATAAATGAACATTATATTATGTATATATATATAAAATGCAGTAAAAGTTTTAAACCAAGTGTTTGTGTCAGTTTTATGATTTTAATATCAGGTCTAAGGTGTGCAAGAAAAATCCCAAGGAGGAAAAGAAATGGATAAGAACGTTAAAATTATCAGTGTGACTTTGCAAATAAAATCTAAAAATCACAAATATAATAAATTCAAATTTATACATTTACATATCCAGAGCAATGAACATTTATCTCCTTTATACAACTGAGCAATTAGGGGTTTAAGGAATCAAGGAATCGAGCCCTAATCTTCCAGTTAGCAGTCCAACACCTTAACCACTGGGCTACCACTCCCCCACCCCCTTTATTATACAATAAAGCGCAAAAGTTTTTATACTCTAAAATGATGATAACAAAGAATGTAATAAACAAATAATTCAGTGCTTGATATGGATTTTACAAAAAAATAAGAAAAAGCAGAGATACATTTATTGCATTATTAAAAAGAATTCCACTATTTAATTGTTTGACACATTAGCCAGATGTTTACCATTACATTTACACAGTGGTAATATAAAAGGTTTCCTTCCATTTGTATTTACAATAAATTTTAATTCTTTTTTTTAGGTTTTATGAAAAGACAACTTTTTAAAGTTTTTCCACTTTACATGTTTAGAATTAAAACTTGACCTGTCCAGGATGTCCCCCTCCTGCCTTTCTCCCTTTTGGAGACAGCTGGGATAGACTCCAGCAGATCCCTGAGATCCTGAATTACTGAATTAGGAAATAAGCAGGTATAGAAGATAAATGAATGAAAACACTACACACCGTTGCTATAAATGAATAATAAATAAATTTATTTATTTTTCTCTGCAATAATTTATAATAAACTGATGGAAATATACAAACACTATCAGAATAATAATAACAGAAAAATAGATAATAATAATAATAATAATAATAGTTGTATATACACACATTCAAAGGGGGTTTGGTACCTATGTTTTTCTCCACGTGTGCAAACAAGTATGACGTCTTCAACAAAGCATCCAATCAGAAGGCGAGTTTCGGTTTGCGTCAGAGAATAACACAGTGACATTTCCGTGTTGTTTTCCTAGCAGAGTAGGAAACAGGGAAGGCCGAAGTCTTTATGGATAAAGTGGCGCGCTGGAATTATTATTAATATTATTTATTTATTACTATTATTAGGTAGATTTGTTCAATAAGAGTTGAATTGCGTTATAGAATCGAAATGACATGATTATAGTTCATGAAAACTTTAAGTTTTTGTCGTTCTAGCTAGTTTGTGCTAACGTGCTAGCTAGTGAAGTGAATGATCTGCTGTTTGATTTGATATCCTGGGTTATTTGTTTTATTTGGAATGAATGAGAAGTAGTAGAGAGTGTATTTTATATTTATTTATTAATAATTGTTTATTCAATAACGCAGTGAGTGTGTGAGAGAGTGTGTGTGTGTGTGTGTGGAGAAAGAGCAGTTTGGATTAACTAGCTGTCAGATTAGCGTTAGTAACGATGGGAAACTGTTTGAAATCTCCGACATCCGACAACATCTCGTTACTGCACGAGTCCCACTCGGACCGGGTCAGTACCGGGGACGGGATCGAACCGGAGTTAGAACCTCCTCCGCCCTATGAGGTCAGTTTATCCTCCTGTCCCACAACACCATCCTTTTCTTTATTCAATCATCCCTTCATTCAATCATTCTTCATTCCTTTCGTTATTCAATCATCCCTTCATTCTTATCTGTTCTTATTTAATTAATTCCTTCTTTCTGTCTTTTCCTCCTTCCTTCATTTCTTCTTTACTCAATGATCCTTTCTTCATTTATTCTTCATTCCTTTCTTTATTCAATGATCTCTTACTTAATTACTTTTAATTCTTTTAGTTCTTCTTTAATTAATCCCTTCTTTCTGTTTTTTCTTCATTCCTTCATTCCTTTCTTTATTCAATGATCCCTTCCTTCATTCATGCTTCATTACTTTCGTTATTCAATGATCCCTTCCTCCATTTTTATCCGTTCTTCTTGAATTAATCCTTTCTTTCTGTCTTCTTCCTTCCTTCATTTTTTTCTTTATTCAATGATCCCTTACTTCATTCTTATCTGTTCGTCTTTAATTAATTCCTTCTTTCTGTCTTTTCCTTCTTCCTTCATTTCTTTCTTTATTCAATGATCCTTTTTTCATTCGTTCTTCATTCCTTTCTTTATTTGATGATCCCTTTTTTCATTTATTCTTCATTTCTTTCTTTATTTGATGATCCCTTCCTTCTTTCTTATCCGTTCTTTACTTAATCCCCTCTTTCTTTCTGTCTTTTTTCCATTTTCCTTTTTCATTCGATGCTCCCTTTGTTTCATTCTTGTGTTCTTCTTTTCTTAATCCCCTCTTTTTGTCTTTTCTTTTTTCATTCCTTTTTTTATCGATGATCCCTTTCTTCATTTTTATCCGTTCTTTACTTAATCCCTTCTTTCTGTCTTCTTTTTTCATTCCTTTTTTTATTCAGTGATCCCTTCCTTTATTCTTATCTGTTCTTCTTTACCTAATCCCTTCTTCTTGTATTTTTTATTCCTTCTTTTTGTCTTTTCTTCCCTTCTATCTTTCTTTTTTCCTTTATTACTTTCTTTATTCCATGATCCCTTCCTTCATTTCTATCTGTTCCTCTTTACGTTCTGTCTTTTCTTCCTCCTATATTTATTTTTCTTTCTTTCTTTCCTGCTTATTTTCACCTTTTCTCTAATTTTCCTCCTGTTTTGTTTGATTGGTGTGTTTTGTTTGATATATGCTTGTTTTTTATACGTGTGTGTGTGTTTTATTTGTTTTGTGTGCGGTGTTTGTGTGTTGTTTTTTTATACGTGTGTTTGTTGTGTGTGTGCTGTGTTTTTTGTGTGTTTGTATTGTTATGTGTGTGCTGTGTTTTTTTTGTGTTAAATATTTCTGTGGTGTTTTTTTTTATTTGATGTGTGCTTTTCATTGTGTGTTGTTTTTTTATGAGTGTGTGCTGTGTATGTATGTATTTGTGTGTGTGTTTGTTGTGTGTTTTGCTTTTTTTGTGAGTGTATGTGGTGTGTGTGTATGGTGTGTTTTTAATTGCTTTTTTTGTCTGTGTGTTTGGTGTGTTTTGTGTTTGTGGTGTTATGTTTGGTGCATGCTTGTTTTTTTGGTTTTTTTTATGTGTGCGCGTGTTTGCCTTTTATGTGTGTGTGCGTGTGTTTGTTCTGTGTGTGTGGTGTTTTGGATTGGGTTTTTATTTGTGTGTGTTTGTAACGTGTGTTTGTGTGTGTGTGTGGTGTTGTGCAGGAGCAGGTCCGTATGCCCGTGTACCACCCCACCCCCAGTCAGACGTGTTTGGCCACTCAGCTGACAGAAGAGGAGCAGATCCGCATCGCTCAGCGCATGGGTCTGATCCAACATCTGCCCAGAGGAGTGTTCGACATGGGGAAAGACGGATCAGAGAAAAAAATCCGAGAGTCAGTTCACACTCGATATTACAAACATCTCACAGCATTAATTCATCCCTACTCACCGTCCGGATCGAATAAAACCCATATCCACATGAGTACTGGATTAGAACAGCTCATAAATCGACTCTTATATCAGTAAACTAATATCCAAAGTTTTGTCAGGGCTTGTTCAATTTTTACACAGAGATATAGACATATTAATATATATATCATGTCATATCATATCATATATATCATGATGCCACTTGAATGTTTTTCCTATGTTATTTTTTATCTTATCCCATGTTTGGTGTAAACTGATGCTGTTTACCTGTAGCTGTTGTGTTATAATTTAATGTCTGCTGCTGCAACCTGATTGGCTGACAGGCCGATAATCTATCAAATAAACAGTTTCCATTTTGTGGCAGACGCTTTTATCCAGAGTGGCTCACATTTATCTTATTTTTTTCATCCACCTGAGTAAAAGTAGAAGATTTAGGGTTCTTGCTCAGTTCTTTAAAGTAAGTTGAACCGCTGATCTTCTGATTAGCCATCCAACACCTTAACCGCTCAGTTATTTCTTTCCCTGGCTTAAAACTGCAATTAGACAAAGAAAAAGGAATTCGAAAGACTAAAACCGCAGCTGATCATGTCAGGTTTGGAACTTCATATCCAAGTTTGGCCTAGAATTTCTTTCAGTGGAAAAGTGCAACCTGGTTCCCAAACTGGGCTCTGGTTCCAGTCTTGGTGGAAAAGCAGTACCAGTCATTAGTGACGTTTCCATAAAACATATAGTATATCTATAGACACATATATCTGTATAAGTCTGAAATCGTGAATTCATAACCAACACTGATTCCTCCTCCCATTCTCAGGTGTGTGATTTGTATGATGGACTTTGTATACGGCGACCCTATCAGGTTCCTGCCCTGCATGCACATTTACCACATGGACTGCATAGACGACTGGCTTATGCGCTCCTTTACTTGTCCTTCCTGCATGGAACCAGTCGACGCCGCGCTCCTCTCCTCCTCTCCACTTACGAGACCAACTGACCCGTCCCTTCGGAGAGACGCCTTCCTCCTTCCACCCTTTCAGTTCTCAGCTACAACATCCGGGGCTCGGAGGAACGGAAGGCCTCCATCGTGTCCTGGGCTGCTCTTATGTTCGGTATAGAGACCAATGTATAAACATACTCAACTCTCTCTCTCACACACACACACTTGTTTTTCACATTCTTTTAGTTAGTCTCCATTTTGGAGGAAAATAGAACAGATTCCTGAAGACTGAATATCTCTGGTCTAGCTTTTAATCAGAAATGTATATTCTTGGACTGGTTCTAGTTGAGCAGAAACGCTAAGGCGCAGAGGTGTACACCAATCTTCCAGAACATCTGCAGCTTTTATCGCTCGTATCACAAAACTTTCTCGTCTCCGATTCAACAATTTTAAAAACAGTAAAATTCAGCATGGTTCCCATTCACCTTGCATGTCCTGTACGGCTCTTTTCTACACGCTCGTTCTAATACATTATCATTTCTATTGAAACCTTTAACAGAGTTCCGGGACGGGCGCAAAAAAAAGCCTGTGAGCTTGACAGTAAGGTTAAACTAACTCATTATAACTGCGATGGATGAAAAAGCATCTCCAAACCCACAACACGGCCATATTTTCTACTCCATCAGCCAAAAACAAGCAGCTGATCTGAGAGTGAGTACTGGTGTGTAGGGGTGGCCAATGTGACCAAATTCATTTCACAGTAACGATATATCTCACGATATAGTTAACTAAATAAGTATTTATTCTAGTAATCAACAAAAAAGGGCTTTATATCATAAATAAACTTTAAATACTTCCGAAAAGAAAATGTCATCCTTTTATTTGAGCCGCAGTTTTGTGCGATTGCAGATTGAAAGTAAAAGTAAAAGCAAGCGCACATTTAAACATAATTTTAATACCCCAGTTCCTCCCTGAATTACCGACAACTATATTTGTTCTAGAATAAAATTTTTTTTTTTACCTGACGTGCAGGTAAGCCCGACTGGAGGACACAATATCACTGGGACGTCGGGCTAGTGATTTTGCGAGCCCTGCTATTGCTGAAGCTCACGCAGGCTGCATGTGAGGTAGCCACGCCCACTTATTTACATCGCGTTATACACGGAATACAAGAAATCTACTAGAGTTGACAATTTATTCTGCGGTAACGATATATACCCTCATACCTCCCAGCCGTTCTGGAGTGTATAGGAATCATATAAAGCGAGGCAGAAGAAGTCACTTAGTTTTATTCAAGTCTTCATGACAAAGAAACATTCTTTATTCCTTTCTTTTTCACCTTATTTCCTGATTTTTTTATTGCTCTTTCCTTCTGTGTTTTTCCACCTTATCCCTTGATTTCTTTATTCCTTCCATTGTTTATTTTTATCTTCCCTGCTTCCTTCCTTTTGTTTTTTTTTTTGCTTTCTCTTACTGCTTTCATCTTTCATTTATTCCTTCCTTCATTTTTTTTAACATCCTTGCTTTCATGCTTTCTTCCTTTTAATTTCTTGCCTCCTCCTCCCTTCCTACTGTGATTCATTTCCTTCCTTCCTTCCTTCTGTTTTTGTTCTTCACTTCCTGGTTTCCCTGCTCTCTTCCTTTTGTTTTTCTATTTTCCTCTTATTTTTCTACTGTCCTTCTTTCTTCACTGTATCCATTGATTCCTTTCTTTTTTTTATTTTGTCTTTCCATCTGTTGAAAAAACTCAATAATCTAGCAGCAAATATTTTCTCTATTATTAATGTAACCTACAGAATAAGGTGGATGTTAGTGATGAAATTAATGTTTCATAAATACATTTCAGTAACATATCAAGTGAGAACAATATGGATGTTCCACAATCTTTAACGGATTTATAAACAGATACAGGTGTAATTTTGTGCAGTAATTGAAAATTCATCATCAGCAGATAAAGTTTTGTTTTGTTGATTAACGTCCTGTAAATCTTTTGTCGAGTGTTTTTCCGTTTAGGATAACTTCTAATCGGAAGATGGTTGTACACCTCGTGTTCGCTGTTACGCTACACAATAGTACCACATCATGGTTTTCTGCAGCTTCTCCTCTCAATCATGCAGAAAAACTCAATAGGTCACGTGATAAAATAAGGGCTCAGTCATGGCTCGGGTATGTGGGGGGTTTGGAGGGTGGAGCTTGAGGGTTTTTTTTTTTTTCTCTTTAAAGTGGAATTTTGTTTGGTCAAACCAAATGACTTCCTGTCTCAATCTACGTTAGAAACGCTTGCACACTTAAAAAAAAAAAAAAAACCTAGAATATGCTAAATTTAGAGATTTGCACTTTACACACTATCATTATAAAATTCATGTATTTATGTGGAACCTTGCATTGTTCTTCTGTCAACTGCAGCTTATTGACAATGAGGTGCAAAAGTCTAGCTATTTTTAAGGTACACTTTCATTTATTTATTTATTTTTTTTTTTTTCAGTTTTTTTCCATTAGAAGATCTCATTGAAAGGTAGAATGACATGAGTTTAGACTTTTTAGACTCTTTTTTTTTTTTTTGTTTTCTATGACAAACTCAACCAGGTTGGGCATCTATGGGTAGAACCCATCTATTTTAGATAAAATCCATTAGCGTGCATTAATACATGCTTTAATAAAGGACAGGAGGAAAGTCTGAGCTTTGGTACGACTTCTGGCGAAAGGGATATGGAATCACCACAACACGACATACAGTTTTAACTTTATTGCAAACAGCATGGAGATTAAATTGAATTGAAAATTTATGATAAAAAAAAATTATTATTTGAGAAAGTTGATAGAAAAACCAATAGGTTTGTGTGTGTGTGTGTGTGTGTGTGTGTGTTTGTGTGTTTTTTATTTTAGTTTCCATGATGTTTTGTTCAACATTGTGTGATTCATTGCATAATTTTTTTTCTAAACTTAATTTGGAAAATGATTTTTTTTTTTCTATGAATAAAATATTTTTGTATGTTTTACCAAGCTTGAATGTTTAGCTACTGTGTTAGTTAGGACAGAATGCTGGATAAACGTCCGCTACGTGTGCTGATTCCATCGCTTTCGCTAGGAGCTGTACAAAGCCGTTACCGTTCTCACAAAAAAGAAAAACATTTGCTTACATTTCAATCCAAGACATAGAAATAGTGCGGAATCTTAAGTAGTTATTATTATTATTATTATTATTATAATTAGCATATTGAACTTTTTGTTTTCTTTGGTTTAAATATGTCAGAATTTGTCAAAAAATGTGTCAGAAGTCTCAGATTTAAGACTTTCGGGCTTATTGCATCTTTTTTTTCCCTCCTATTTGTCTTCGAGTACCTTACTCCACCAATCTAACCACAGCCGAACGTCTTTATTAATTGTTGGAATATAATTGATGCTGTTCACCGTGGTGTCTTGGATCGCGGTCAATAAAAATGTTAACTATTGAGCAGAAGAGCTCCCGGTGTCTTTTTTTAAGAGAAGGTAAAACATTAAAAACCACTGAAGGGTTTTTAAAGAAATTGAAGCATGTCTGTGTATCTTAGTCCAGAAAATGCAAATTAATTGATATTTACTGACAGTTTGTTTTTATTGTGAGGTTTAAGACGAATTTCACCACAGGGCTAGAAAGCCAGTGAATTTGTTTAGAAGACGCTGATTAATTACAACTAACAGCTCTGTTCCTGCTGAGTGATTAATCTGGGTTATCTAATAAATAGACAGCGGTGGCTTAAAAAGTCAAAGTTATGGATTGGAGGATGGCGGTTTAAACCCTGCCACTGCTAAGCTGACTCTGTCGGGCCCCTAAGAAAAACCCTCTCTGTTTCAGGGGCGGTGTTTCTAAGCCACAGTATGCAAAGGAAGGAATTTCACAGTGCTGTAAATTATATGTGACCAATAAGCGCTGCTAGCATGTTAGCGTTTCTCTGATATCAGTAATTCAGCAGGACTGGTATAGTGATTGTTGCAAAAAATCTGCCCGATTATCTTCCTGACACTGCATTATCTGAAGCAGTGTTTCATTCCCTGCATATTCCACACTGCTCCCCAACACAAGATATCGAAATTATGACTTTAATAGTCATTGTTGTCATCTAGTGGAGGATACGACTTCAAGGTAACAATAGAAATCACACTATGGAATTTATGTTATGGTTTGATATCAAAACTGTATTGGAGACTGTATAACACGACGACAAATAAATAAAGTAGGAGATTTTAAATAGGTAATTTCAGATGTTATGGACTCTGATGTATGTATATGCACTTCGCAACAGCATAGCTTAAACCTCATTAATATTAAATATTTCTGTAATCGTTTTGTGACGTTAAAACATCGAGCCAACAAGTCATCATTTTTAATAATTCTTCAATCTCATAATTTCGACTTTTTTAAATCATAACTTTCACTATCTCACAATTATGACTTTTAAAAGTTATAATTTTCACTATTTGATTTAATAATTTCGATATAAGAATTTTTTATCCCATAATTTAGACTTTTTGTTCGAATAATTTAGATTTTTAAACTTATTATTTCGTATTTTTATCCCATAACTTTGACTTTTTGTTCTAATAATTTTGTCTGTTTAAATCATATAATTGTGACTTAAAAAAAAATCATAATTTCTAATAATTTCCACTTTTTGTTGACTTTTTGATCTAATAATTACAACTTCCTAATCTCATAATTTCGACTCTTCAGGTGGCGGAAATGGGCTTTTAGGTGTGCGTATCACTATTACAAAACCCCACCTATTTTAAGTTGTAAATCTCTTTAATAAATTTCATCTACATCTAGAACAATAATATAGTGTAAATTCTCAACAGTGGCTCTTCTAATCACAGGAATTATTACTTTCTTCAATAACCAGGTTATTTAATTGAAATATTAATCTGTAAATGTTAACATTGCTTAACTTAATATGGCAACAGCAGCCAACCAGAAAGAGGTGAGGGGATAAGAACACAGATCTGAATTATCACATGTGAAATGATGTGGTAGGATCTCTTCTGTTTTCAGGGCTTGTACATGCCGTGGAAGGTGACGGGAGAGATGACGCCTACCTCGGCCCGGGCGATCTCCGAAAGATCTTTAGCATTCAGGATCAGGCAGTATGTCTGTCTCTGTGCTCCGGGACACACCACGATGGTCAGAAGCACACCTACAAACACAATAAACACTTTCACAACGTCTTCAAATAGTTTGTAAACTGATTTGCAGCAAAAAGAATGGAAAATTTCAGAAAGATGGGAGCCGTGCTTGTCGATGTTGTGGTCTGGAACTCCTCCCTGAACTTCCTGCTGTCCTATATCTTGTGCTCTTATTGGCTGTAAGTCATCACCAGTGTATTTTTCAGTCAGAAATCATTTTATACTGCAGGGTTTTGAGTCGTTGGCACCCACGTAATTATATGGCACCCAAAACTGAAAACACTTTCAGGATTTTAAATGCAGGATTTTATCAATGATTTAAATTCACTGCATAGACTTCCTTACATTAAAGATTTGTTCTGGTAGGCGGATCTTACCACTTTACATTTTCCAGTCCCTAAACATGACACTAAAGAAAATAGATTGTGATTGGCTGCTTTAATTGTCATTCAAATGCTTTTTTAGCCCAAAAAACAGCAACTTATCACTCTGACTTATCAACTTATCACTCTGACGGTCTGGCTATGTCAGACCACACACACACACACACACACACACGATTTGTGTTAATTAATAACACTACTCACCATCATCCTCCTCGACCCCATCGGGGTTCTGTACGAACAGCGGCTCTGACGGGTACGAGTCCGGCTCCTGCCACACCCACGTCTCCTTAGTCCTTACATTTAGCTTACAAATCTACAAAGCAAACATTCTGTCATGTACTGAAACTGTTATGGCTCAGTGCAGTCTGATTACAGATTCGAGTAAACTCGGATGGACACTTGCCCTGTCAGGGATGAAGTGGTTAAGGCCGAGTGCATAGGCGTACGTGTAGTTCCTCCCATTGTTCATTTCGTAGTTGATCTGAGGAAACTCGAAGGCTGTTGAAATTAAGAAACTTTTTAGATTATTACACTTTATTCATCACTTCACACTACAGATTTCAATAATATTTGATCATTAAACAAGGATCGGTTTCTTGCGTTTAAACTCCCATTATTAAAGACAACGATATAATGCGACATAATATGTCCTGGGACAATATTTTAAATATTGCAAGTTCCTTCAGATTTCGATATTATTCAAGTTCATATTTGTGATCGCAAAATGCTAAAATCCTGGAGGGACCGAAAAAACATTTACTGATGCAAGGCAACACAATACGTTATTAGCTGAGCAGGTGTAAACTTCTCAAGAAACAGCTAAAAGAATCATTAAAAATACTTTTACTATGGCATTCGCTCGTTTATTGTTTCTTAGATTCTGCTCACTGCCTTGCAGAGACTTTTTGCACATCTTTCTTAAATTTGCTATAATTTGCCCGATTTGTTTGATATCTAAGCCTTTTTTATTAACATTATTCATTATAAAAATTAAAACATATTAATTAGCAATAAATAAAACTTAAAAACAATAAACTGCAACCTTATCTTACTCAATTAGAAGTGTTAAAGTAGCAAAATGTTTTTATAAAGGAGTTGGACAGAGGTGGGACAGTAGGACAAAATTAAAAAAAATGTAGACTAGGTTACACAGTAAAGAAGGTAAGAAGGACTTGTACAAATTAGCAAGACACAATTTTTATCTCCTACTTTCCTGACAACATGCCACATATTCCTGCAGTAGGAAACTGATTCAATCTCTGACCTTGGCGTGGGCTGGAAAAAAGCACCTCGGGCTCCAACCAGATGGTTCCGTCCTCACGCATAGTCGCTGTGGCTGTAGTGTACGGCAAAGAGATCAGGTTCTTTCCCTGTTCCTCCTGTAGAGAGAGATTGAGAACTTGTTGTTAGAGAGGTAGAACTTTATTGTAATGAATTAGTAGGGTTTTTTTTTTTTTAAATCAGTGTGTTGTACCCTGTAGGGATCCAGTGGGACCACGAACCGGCGCACTTCAGGCTGCGGTGCAATCATAGCGTGCTTTTTTACCTCGTCCCAGTTCTGACGCAGGTTCGCCAGCCACAGGTAGTTGTATACAAACTCAAATCTGTGAAGCGAGCAAAAAGTCAAGAGCTTTTTACAATCGTCAGTAACACAAAGCAGTTGTACACAATGAAAAAATTGGAAACGGTGGCAAGGGAAAACTCTGAGAAAGAATACGAAGAAACCTTGAGAGAAACCAGACTCAACAGAGAACCCATCTTCATTTTGGGTGAAAAAGCAGTCACACACAAATCCTCAGAAAACAGCTGGAGCGTCTTCATGGCTAAGATACAAACCCTGCTGATCTGTGTTTACACCGAAGATAATCTTATTTCCTAAATGAACTCATGATCTTATCTCATTTCATAATTACACTGTAGTTAAATAGCGGTTTGGTTGATTTACCCTTTCCAGGTGCACAGGTCGAAGACGATAAACCCTGAGTCTTCATACGAGTTAATGTGGTGGAAAAGTCCCATTGCTGAAGTCCGGAATTGGTAGTCAATGTACTCGCCTGGATCTTTCTTGGCTATGTGAATCCATGTCTGTAGAATTCAAAATCAAAATCAAGATCAAAATTTGTATTATTAAACAATTTGAAGAATTACATCCAGAGACACGCTACTTACTGCTTATGTACATATAGTATTTTAGTGTCAGGAGCTGTCTCTAGATCAGACCCAAATTCAGGTCTCAGTATCAATGAAGGCCTAAAGTCAGACCTGCTCAAGGTCCTAAAATATGTTACGAGAAATCATTGTCTGATGAGATTAATTACAGTGGGTGTGTTTAAAAAAGCTTGGTGGGTTTAATCCCCAGCACCACCAAGCTGCCCCCGCTGGGCCCCTTAAAAGCCCCCTTAACCCTCAGTTGCCTAGTTAAATAAAAAATAAGATAAATGTAAGCCGCTCTGGATATGAGTGTCTACCAAATGACAGATAGGTAAATGAGCCCCAGCATTTAAAGTTCAGTGTTCAAGTTCTAAAGGTTTAATGTCATGTGCACATGACGAACATGTTTCCCTGTAGAAAAAAATGATTCTATCTTTGCTGCCAAGACAAGTACAAAAACTGTAAAAAAAAAAATAAAAACACACGCATCTATAAGGTAAATAAAATTAACTAAACTTTTCCTTATGAAAATCCTTATTTAGACAATAAGTACCAATGTTAAATTACTAAATGTGAATCAGACATCATAGGGACCTGAATCATGGAGAGGATATGCAAACTTACTAAACTTACACACACACAAACACTTACACACACACACACACACACTCACACACACACACACACTCAACAGAAATAAAAACACAAAAAATACCTCTTTACCTGCACATTTTTATAATCTGGTTGGTGCTATTTGAATATTTTGTACAGCGTTCTGTTCTGTTCCTTATTGTCCTTTTTTGCACTGTCTTTTGTAATGTTTGTATTGTTTATTGCACTGTTCTGCACTGTCTGTTCTGCACTGTCTGCACTGTCTACACCAGGTTGCACACATGCACTTTATGTTTGTTTCTGTTCAGTGGGCTCTTTGTTGTTTGTGTAATTCTGTGTTTTTGTGTATGTATTTATATATGCACCAGGGGGTCCTGGAGAAACGTTATTTAATTTCAATATCTATAGATATATATATATATGGCATATATATATATATATATTATATATATAGGTTACCGTTGATAATGACGGGCAAAATTATAGCCATAGTCTTGATCCCTACTTGTCAATGAACTCCACACACCATCCCTAAAAATGTGAAGCAAGCATATAACATAGAAACTATTGCTGCGCCTGAAATTACATACAAAAACGTCAATAAATAAGTGAATTACTTCAGACCATAATAAGGATAAATGGAATTCGGATATTACATCCGCCATGTTTAATTGGGATGTCATAGCAGCCGAATTTAAAGAGTAAAAGTTAACCAAAAGTATCAATGTTTTTTATTTCAGATGTAATTTAAAGCTACTTAAAGCACTTGAAAGTGCCGCATCGTCGTTTTCCACGAATTCTGTGTGTGATGACTTTACCATTGTATGCGTACTTCAAAATGAAATGAAATGAAAGTAGTAGGTCATTGCGGAACTTTTCCTGTACTGTATTTCTCATACTGAAGATTTGGACATACTACTTACCTCACATACACAGTTTCACCTGCTATGTAGTATGAAAGTATGCGATTTTGGACAAAGCTTTCATTTTAATATGCAATATTTTAAATAAAATTACTCCTTTTTGCTCGTCGGATTCAAAGCAGTCCATGTAGTTGGATCCGCGGATGGCCCAGGCACTGAGGAACTTCAGCAGGTTGATTTTGACTGGCGTCTCAACAAACACAAAGTAGTTCTCTGACATCCCGAAGCTAAACAGAAGAACAAACAGACATATAGTTTATAGGATTTTAACTGGGTTCTAGCCTGCTAAGGGTGGCTCGAGAACCTCTTAATTCAAAGGTGTATACTAACAGTGAATACAAGCTAGCAATTTATAGGCATCCATTAGGGGCAATCTAATTAGTTCTGCAGCCATAAGGCATAAGGCATAAAGTATAAGGCAGCCGATAGTGTAAAGTTGGTGTAGAGACCTACTTTTACAGACTTCTGCAAGATTCTGTCCCTTTCCAGCAAAAATCTATGTTGTTTTCTCAATATTTAAGTTTTGTCCCGCTCCCACAAAAGCCACGACTAAGTTAATTATTTCACTTACTTCCCTTTTGTTCTTGCTTTGTTTCATTCGAGTTTACTTTAATGACATGGTGAACATCATATCTGTAGCACTAAACAATAAAATTAATAATAGTACCAATAAAACGGTGTCTTTTTTAAGAAGAGAAGAAGGAGTAGAAGAAATAAAAGAAGAGATAAAAACAGGCTCAGCCATCACACTGAATTAGGTAAACTTGTTTTATATTTAAGTGTTTATATATAATTAATACTACACACGCTATAAGCGGCAAATATGTGCATGATGTTGGCATGAATTTCTTTGTGCTTGCGGAAGTGTAAGCAGGGGAAATTTAAAAGTGAATTTAGACAAATTAGGGCGTGCATGTCCTAAAAGGTTAAAAACCGCCGACACGTCATCAGAAGATCTGTCTTGTTTTTATATAAAAGAATAACATTGCTATGTATTGGTTAGTTGAAAATCAAGCACCTAATTATACAGTCCCTGTTTTTACTGCGAACCTGTGCACGTAGGACGGTTTGAACCTCTCAGCGCTGGGAAACTGCACCACCACCTTGGATTTCTCAATGGGGTCCGACTTATCTAAGAAAACACATATGCAGAGATTATTGTATTAGAAGTCATAAGGTGCTTATTTCAAGTCCAGTAGTGGACCTCAGGCTTTAAACTAAATCCTATGAATGTTTGGTTATAAAGAGTGTAAAAAATATGCAATGGTGGGATTATACAATGTTCCTCTAATACTAATATTACTTTAATTTTTGTGTTGATTATACTCTATATGGCTGAAAAACACAAACTTTTGGCTTAAAGTGTAAGTTTCTCTGTAAGTACTCTGTTTAAAATGTCTTTGCATGTTGTAGTATTATGTTATTTCTTCACAGGAACACCGACTAAACCCCAGACCTCCTCACCTCTACTTTGGTGTCTGATTTTATTAATACTATTGTAGCTGAATGATCAATTCCACACAGTCACATGACACGATTTAGTGGAAAACTGTTCCAGATGTGTGGAGGAAGAGTGAGACTACATTTGGAATAGGATGTTTTTAAAATGAACATATAACATATGGACAAAAGTATTGGGACACCTGATTGTAATATCCAATAATAGTTGTATATTTACTACATCATCTAGATGGTGATATTCAGAGTTCAGTACTAGGGTCGGTTACCTTTCTGCTTGGATGGGATCTTGACAATGTTGTAAGCCAGCGAGGCTCCTTTCCCCATGCAGTTCCCAATGTTGTAGACTGTTCCGTCTCTCTCTATATGTGGGTGGGCCGTTATGCCGTTTATATTGACATATTTGCACATGTCCACCTTTCATTTAGAAAGCGAAAAAAAAATCTATGTAATGACCACATTGTAAACAAAAACAATCTAAAAAAAAGTGTAATTTTTTTCTAACATACCTTTTTTAAAGTCTCTAAAGTGTCTGGGTTTACTTTAGTGATGTAGTTCGTCTCTGTCACGGCATAGAAGTCCTCTCCAATAGGATAAACGTTCACCAGACAGTTATCTGTTACCTCAACACCCTTGAAGTAAGTGAAAAACCTGCGCAAAATACACACCAATATTTGTAGTGACTGAGCAACTGACAGATATGATATCGCATATAAATATACAAGGAAAAGTTTTATAGGTAGGACCTTTATAAAAATGAGAAAAATATTGGAAGAAGTGGAATAAAACCTGGAGAAGATGTTCTTGCAAGGATCCGGATAAGCGCAGGTTCCAAATTCAGTGATGACCACGCGGTTTTCTGTGATGGCACGAACGTAAGCATCTGTTTTAATAAACCTGTAAGTAAAACATTTCTACTGTCGGTCACACACAATCGTATACAGTAGGACATGCAGGAAAATGGTTTTTTTACAACAGTCCATGTCATGAAATAAATAAAAAATAACAATAGTCTAAATACAAATAAATGTTAATACGCCTGTACCGCCGATAAGATTATTCATCCAGAAAAGGGTGATGTGGATTTACAGTTATTACCCTAAATTTTATGTATTTTTCCATTTATCCATCCATCCATCCATCCATCCATCTATCTATCCATCCATCCATCAATTTATGTTTCTATCCATGAATTTTCTAAACACATTTAGGAATATGATGTAATTAATAAACTATTAATTACCTATAAATTCAGCCATTTATTACCACCTCATACTGAGGAAAACAATGGCTTGCTATAATGTTTGCCTCATGGGAGGTTTATTTCCTGTTTTTTCTTGTATGTGTGTGAAGTTTGCTTGCTCTTTCTGTGTTTTGGGGGAGTTTCTTAGTCCAAAGAAATCAATCTGTCTGTGGCGTGTGAATGAATGTGTAATTGTGTCCTTTAGAAGGTTGCTACCATGCTTTGTGTCCCTAGTCTTCTGGGACTCCAGGTTCCCAGTGACCCTGTGTTAGATAGGTGCTACATAATATGGATAGACAGAGGGACACATTTCCATTGTTTTTGCCTGATCAAAAAAATCACAGCTCCTTATTTATTTTTTGTCTGGTCTTGATAAAGTTTTTCTGCTAGTGTGAGTGTTAATTTGATGGTTCACCTGTAAATGGATGTTAGGAAAGTCTTGGGAACTCCTGTAGTAGATTGTGAACCTACTTGCGGTAATAAGTGACCTGACCGTTGCTGAAATCAAACTTGTGCATCAGGGCTTGACCATCGAATAGGTGATAGAAGGGTTCAGATCCGACCTCGAACAGACCCGGACCCAGACGGAGCAGACTTCCTCTAATAAACGATGGAATTCTACCTAAAAAATTATACTGTACTTTAGAACTCAGTAAACTAAGTAAACAGGTTTTTTTTAAATCTTTATAAATCAAGAATTAGCATCATTTAGACACAAAAATATAAAATAAATATTTTATTAAATAAATCATCTTTTCAGTAAACTGGACTACTTTTGTATTTTGTCCCAAATTTTTGGGAATAAATGAATAAGACAGAGACGGAGAGAGACAACAAAGAAAGACAGAGCGAGAGAGAGACAAAGCGACAGAGTGAGAGAGAGACAGACAGACAGAGAGAGGGAGAAAGAGAGAGAGAGAGAGAGAGAAGATAGAAGAGAGAGAGAGAAAAAGAGAGAATAAGAGCAAAATATAAGATGAACAAATTAAATTGTAATAAATGGTGTCAAAAATATCTGGTTCAATACCCCATCAGGCCACCTTGTTTCTATTCTTGAAATAATAATAATCTAATATATAATCTAATCTAATCTAATCTAATATTTTGATATTTATTGGATCTAAAAAACACATGAATCAATATCAATAATAATAATAATAATAATAATATATTGTTAACTGGCAAAAAAGCTGATTATACCAGTGAGTGTAGCTGGGAGCGGTTCACTGAGCTCCTCTACAGTCTCAAAGATCTTTTTATAGTCTCCAGCTGGATGTTCAAAACTAAAAAAATTTAAAAAAAAACAAAAAAACATTTTTCCTTTATTTATAACAATCTATGAAAAAAGCATTTGATATCGTAGATAACTTGTATGTGTTATATAAGTATGATACAATATGACACATCAGAGAGAATGACAGAAACACGTCCAGATGCTTGAAAATCAATATATGAATCAATAATCGGGATAAAATGTTGATTATTATTTTTATTATTTTATTAAAGCACAATTACATTTTTTTTTATTTTAATTTCAATATTTCAACTTTTTAATCATTGTATCGTTTGACAACCTAAGGAGTCGACTCTTAGCAGTGAGCTGAGTCTGAGTTGATCGACTCATCAAATCAGGCAATAATCGCCAATCAGATTCCTAAATGCCCCATTTCATATTCTTGTCTTAAGATGAATACGAATCAATTTCCTAAGCAAATTTCTCAAATATGTATAATTGATCTCGTCAAGGTTCAACTCACCGACTGACCATGATTCTTTCCACTGTGTGCTGTGGAGCTCTGGAATACAGCCTGTGTGGCCCTGCGTGTGCTGTGTCCTTGGAAGTGCTGCTTACGCTCTTTATAGCTGCCCCTTGTTTTACATCCTACGCTTCAGCTAGCTCGGACTAATTACAAAGTTTGAAGAACAACTGTTTCTTTGTATCAGAATCTTGAGCTGCTCACAATACCTGTGATGTCAAAGAGGATTTGCTGCCCAAAGTAAGAGCTATAGTTCTGAGACCGGGGATAAAGAAACAAACACAAGACCGGGTTACAAAACAAGCAAACCACAGATTACACAAAAACTTTTCCCATTAAAAAAACCCCTCACTGCTTTGCATCATTTTATCATTTTGTACCATTTTATGTATTATAACGTATCATTTTATGATTTATATATATATGTATATATATAGCCATCTATCCATCCATCCATCCATCCATCCATCCATCCACAGTATCTATGTATCTATCAATTCACAGTCACTATCTATCTATCTATCTATCTATCTATCTATCTATCTATCTATCTATCTATCTAGCTAGCTATCTATTCATTTACAGTATGTGACTGTGAATTGATAGATAGATACATAGATACTGTGGATGGATGGATGGATGGATGGCTGGCTGGATGGATACACACTGCATTAACACATGACATTAAATACACATATAAAGTCATTTCTTTATAACTGCATTTCTTGTATAGTCTTTAAATACTGTTTTTTTTAATAACTGCCTGATATGTGAACACACGTTACAACAGGAAAGCAACAGAAAAATATTTACTTTAACTTTAAATCCCTTTTTTCTCTGTGGGTTTTAGTTATGCACCCACACGAAGCAGTGCAGTTGTTGTTGGAGCTTAGAAAAGGAAAGCTGTGCTTTGTTGAACATTCCTGACCAGATTTGTATTTGCTCACTCTTGCTCACTTGTATTTGGTCTTGCTCACTCTTTCAACCATGCCAAAAGGAAGGTTTGTTAGTGAGGGGGGTATTGAGTTAAAGGTAAATATTCTTATTGTTTATTTTAAAAAAAGAGTAAATTAAATTGTTTTTCTACTAACAGTTGGATAGATGGATGCATATGTGTTTTAATGTTTAAGCATTTTTTTCAGCCCTAAGGCAAATATGCTACAATAGCCCATTTGGGGTGATGCAATTGTGAGATAAAAAAAGAGATAAATGTAAGTAGCTCTGGATAAGGACGTCTGCCAAATACTGCAAATGAACCTGGAGATTTGTTTTAGAAAACTTTAACTGATATGTGATCAACATTGTTTAGAATGTGCAGTATCGACCATTTTTCAGCAATAATTATGTATGAGAAGTTTCTTCAAATCATTGAAATTATCTTGGATATTTCGGACAAGTCACCTTGCTAACCTAATACATTTATCCATTACTCGAAAAAGGAATTATTATTAATTCACCAGGATTCTGTTAACTTTAGATATAATTAATATAATATATTTATAATTAATTATAAAAAATATATTATATATATTAAGTAATGGCTCATGGTTAGGGTGTTGAAATACTAACCTGAAGATTGTGGGTTCGATTCCAAACCTATCACTGTTGGGCCCCTGAGCAAGGCCCCTAACCCCTAATTGCTCAGTTGTATAAATGAGATAAATGTAAGTCGCTTTGGATAAGGACGTCTGCCAAAATGCTGTAAATGTTTCCTTGATTTATTTTAATTGTCTAAAACGATTCATACATAAAAAACACACTGCACGTGAGACTTAATAATGTAATTGAAATAGTTCTTGTATATTAAATATTTAAAATTACTTATTAAAATATATTTTTTAAATGTTTAACAGATATATAAAAAAACCCGTTTCAATAAACCACAACAATTTTTTAATAATTAAAAAGCGCGGCCCTGGTTTGGTGACGCATTTCCGGTTTGTGTAGCTGAGGGACGCTTCCGCTGCTCTAGAGGCGGTAGATGGACGCGCTCGGGCCTGCAGCGAGGAGGAGAGAGACATTTTGAGTTCGAATCTCCGTCCCAGACTTCCCGCGGTGTTTGTAGACGACTTTCTGAAGCGGCATTCGGATAATTTAGTATTTGAAGTTGTGATTTGTTTTTCTTCTCTTGAAGATGAGTTCCGGGACGAACGTTGTGCAGGTGACGAACGTGTCTCCGAGCGCCACCTCGGAGCAGATGCGCACTCTGTTCGGTTTCCTGGGAACCGTCGAAGAGCTCAAACTCTTCCCTCCAGAGTGAGTAAAAAATGTTGCTAGAGAAAAAAAAAATACACTTTATAACTAATAAATCTATCGTCAAATATAAAATTTGTGCTGACCCAGACTGTGGAAATGCTTTGTGGCGTCAGCAGTAGCAGGCGAAAAGGAGCAGGCCTCGCTAGCTTAGCATAGCTTAGCCGCATGACTAGCATGCTAACGACCTAGCATGTTTTTTAAGTAACTTTTAAATTAAAGTTTATTGTTTTATGTTCGTTTCGTGTCGGATTAAATATTCGCACTGTATTTAAGTTATTAATTATTTTGGGTAACTCTTAGAGATGTTTTGATGTGAAAATGAGCTCAGGTTTCAATGTCACAGAGCAAATATTTTATACAAAGAGCTCGTTCTTCTGTTGCTGTTTATCTCACGGGTTTTATTGTTAATTTAATAGAATACAACTGTAGCAAAAAAATACTTAGGAAATAACATTATATAGCTATCGTATTTTAAAAAATATCAAAATACAGCGTAGATCTTAAATTTTTTTTTTACAGTATATACTACACAGTAGGTTTACAGTTATAAGCAGTATTGTAGTTATTATAGCAGTAACTTTTTTTTTTTTCCCTTTCAAATAACTAGTAATAAAATATTCTGATGTCTTGACAGGTTTATTTTTGTAACTGTTTGTCTTTATCTGAAATGTTTAACCAAAACCTTTCTGAATATCTGATCATGTTTGTTAGTTTATTATAATCAGTATCATCATAACTGTGTGACTCTAATTTATATATATTTAAATTAACTAGTAGGATTATAGAAAAATATTTATAATTTCTAAATGACAATATGGTGGCTGCTAAAAAAAGTACCAATAAGGTTGCTTAATTATTAGTAAATCAGGGGGGTGTAAATAGTGTTTTTGGAAAGGTTGTCTAGTATTTAATTCATTTTTAAAATATCAGATTTTTGTGGGTTGTTAAAAGCTGTTAATAATAATAAATAAAACATTTTAGTTAGAGGCTCCTTTTAGGACACGCAAGATTACTGTACAAAAAATATTAGTAAAAGAACATAAATGGGGAAGTGGTGGCTCATGTTGGACTACCAACCCGAAGATTGTTGGTTCGATTCCCAGCTCCACCAAGACCTTTACTTGTATAAACGTAAGGGCGTCTGCCAAATGCCGTAAATGTAATAAATGGCTACGGTTGGGTTGCTTAAGCAGAACTGTGAAGTTGTCTGATTTGTACTTAAAAATTGGTGTGAATAGTTTCATCTGTGTATTTGGAAAATAAGTCTAGTCAAATGATCCCAAGACATACTGACACACTGTACGTGATCATTCATCAGGAAATTAGTCAAACAGCAACTAGTGTAAATTTCAAGAAAAGAGTATGATTTGTTAGCAGTAAACTAGCAGTGCGTAATGAAGTTGTGTGTAAATTCATTTGGCAATTAGCTCATTTAAAGCTGTAAAGTCTTTTTTGTTCTGTTGAGATTAGGAGTTCAACATTTCTAGTAAAAATACCCATTAAAGTTGATTTATTTATTTTTTTGGTTGTTTTGGCATTCTGAGTTCCAGGTTTTTAGATAAACAAAACTTTAATTGCATGTAGGTGTAAATGTGTGTGTACAGTGTCATATTACTGAAATGGATCCACATCCACTTTAACAGCAAACAGGATAAAGCAGCTGCCGAGGACAAACAAATGAAATATTGATAATCTTAAAAGCATCAAGTAAATCAATCTCGGTCGATCTCTGCTACATATTTTTTTTCCTAACATTAACTTACTTTCTGGTGTGTGTGTGTTGCAGTGACTCCACCATGCCGGTGACGTCTCGTGTGTGCTTTGCGCGGTTCAGTGAGCAGGAGTCGGTCGGCGTTTCCCAGCACCTCACAAACACGGTCTTTGTGGACAGGGCTCTAATAGTTGTGCCCTATGCCGAAGGTTGGTACTTCCCGGTATTTGCCCTCTCAGCAGTCATTTACTTCTTTTCATAGACTGATGCACAGGCACTCTGTTCCCTTCCACTGGTCGATTGTGAAATCTTATACCCGTTTAAAACAGATATAGCTGATGTCTCGACACGTTTCCTTCTACCAGTCGACTACCACAAGCTTGCGCACTGACTCATGCTCCAAAAGAAAGTATACTCGTAGGGTAATACTGTTCGAGCTGACCTTTGTCTTCATCATTATTGGATTAATCGTAACAGTTAGGTTAATAGGGAAGAACCATTGTTGGTCAGACATGCGATACCTGTCCCATGCCGTTGCACCGATTAAAAAAAGTGTCTGCTAGTTGCTGTAAAAGTCTGTCCAATATTAGATGCCATCATCTCAAGTCTTTCTAATGTTTAGAAAGGATTTATGGTATTGTAATAGAACAGATTACTACATACCTCAAAATAAGTGATTTAAGTGATTACCCTGTGACGGTTCTTAGTAGTTTCTGATTTATTGTTGGGCCTGTCATCCAAATTTGACCTGTTGTGTACTCTTAAGTAGAAGTTTTTAAGTACACACACGCTGCATTCCACCAGATCCAATCAGGGCCCCTGAGGAAGGCATTTAACCCGCAACTGCTCGGTCACGTTGGATTATGGGCTTCTACCAAATGCCAGAAATGTAACTACTGAGGAGCATCTTTCAGTGTGCAGGACTTCTTAAACTTTGTTCCCAGATCAGTTGAACAATTTTTATTCCAGTAAAGAAAAAGGAGGAGGGGGTGCACGCTCTCCTCTGTCGCGTGGCTAGTGGTAAATGGGACCTGAAAATCTATGTATGTTGACATGCTCCGGTGGTATTTTTACTCCTCTAACACACAGATGTAAAAGGTTATTAAAGGGTATCAGCAGTCTACTCTTGGACTTGGGTGGATCGTGACCAAAAAAAAAGGTACAGGGGGACTCGATGGTCAGGAACGTGCCCATTCATTATCCTGCTCATGTTTTTTTGGTCCCCTTCCCTACTTCCAACACCAGTTCATCATTTTAGACTGTCTTCTATTAAAAATGTTCTCTTGTTTGTTTGTGTGTGTGGTTTTTGTAGTGGAGAAGGCAAACGCAGAGCCCCCTCCCTGAAGGCTGAAAGTGGTCCTCTCCCTGCCAACAGGCGACTGTAGGCAATTACAAAACGCCAGCCGCCACACCTTTTGCCCCCCCCCTTCTCTTCTTGTTTCTTTTCCCCCTCTTTCTTCTCGTTCCTTTCTGTGTTCTCTTTCTCTCTGTCTTTCTCCTAGGTATATAATGTTAATTGTGCGTATGCATAGCTCTCCACATAAAACATTGTGGTTCTGTCAAACATTTCCTCCTTTGTTTAATCACTGAAGTGACTCCATATGGGTTCATCCAGACATTTTACATTAAAATATTTAGCAGGTTTTTCCCTTTTCATCTTTCATATCAAATATATACACATCAAATTAGGATTGGGTTTCCCCTCAGGAAACAGCGTAAATAAATGAGTAAATATTACGTTATGAATGTGGTGTGTGTGATTTTGCTAGGTGGACTCCACATGTTGTAAAAGACGGCTGTGATTTTCTTTCCTCTCTTTAACGGTGGTCTCTTGTTTTTTTGTTGTTGTGTTTTACAGTTCTTTTTCCTGGCTCTGCCAGTCCTGTTTACCAGGCCGTGCCCGAAAATGAAAATCGAAAATACAGCCCTGCAGATTTTGTCTCCTGCAGCAATCCTTTCGAATGTGCTTGCTCATTATTTGTGTTTTTTTTTTGTTTTTTTCCTGTTGTTAAATGTGTTCTCTTGTCATGATTTTTTCATTTATGAATAATGACACAATTGGGAAGTATCATCCGTCCGTGTATGGCAAACAAAAAAATCAGGCTTTTGTTGGGACTGAAGTTATGATTTTAAATCTAAGCATTTGCGTGTGTTGATGTTCGAGCCCGTGTTGGCTAATGTGCTGTGGTCTGGCTAGCGTTCCTGTGAGACCCCAGGTAAGGACAGTCTCCAGCAAAAGCCCAGAGTTCCAACATTCGGGACAGTAAAGTTAAATGTTTAGCCGTAACTCTATTTCTTTGTCAGTTGTTCAGTGAAAAAAAACAAAACATAATTTAAAAGCATTATTTACTGTTCATCGCCACAATCTCTGAAAGTGTTTTTGTGTTGTGTATCTCGATCTTTTTCTGTGTGCTTTTAGCGAAGCTGCCAACGTGAGTCGCTTGTTCATAAAACATCTATATGAAAAGTTGAAAGCACATCACCCGGAGAAGCCACTGTGCTCGCTCACGTTTGGTTCATGACTTAAATAACACACGTCCAGGTGATCAAATCTTGGCAGTATCAACTGCAGTAGTAGTGTTGTTGTTTTTTTTTAAAAAAAAAAAAAAAAAAAAAAAAAAGAAATCCCCTTTTAGTTTGTTGCTCAATAAGGGGCAGCAATAAAAAATAAATCAAAAGATATCTAATCTGAGAAGAGATGCAGGTGGTAATGTCAATTTGGAGGCAAGTATATTTATTGCCTGACAATCTGAATGTTCTCTCTCTCTGTCTCTCCCCCTTCTTGAGCTTGTCCCCCACATTGTTTTGGGTTTTAATTCAAGCTTTCTTGATTTTGAAGGTGTGATCCCAGATGAGTCGAAAGCTTTGTCGCTGATGGCGCCTGCGAACGCCGTTGCCGGACTTCTTCCGGGAGGAGGACTGCTGCCGACCCCCAACCCTCTTGCATCGGTAACGTCCTGCTTAAAACACACCGTGTAGCTTTAACTCTTTGGTTATGCGGACGACCGTGAGAGTCAGGACACCTGAGTTCTTCCACTCTAACCGAAACACAGCATGAAGCTCAGCGACAGGAGTGTGCTGGTCAGGATAGCACATACTTTTGTATCATTTATACCACTTAGCAGTATTTCATATAAAATAATTGTCCAGCTGTCTGCTTAATAGGCGTCATTTGCCTGATAATAGCTGAAAAGTCTGTCACACCGTAGGATCTTGTTTATTAATTAACGCGAGTCCATGACAAAATTATACACGCATGTGTTTAAACAGAGAGAGAAACGTAAAATGAAAGAGGTGTAGACATATGTAATTGTGTATTTTGTTCGAGATGACCACAAGCACGAGTACCAAAAATCCTAGATTTAACTGTTTTTGCGACTTAAAATTTAAACATGGTGGACAATAGGCAGAAAGAAATTGCGATGATTTTGACAAAAATTTACAGGACTAAAAAGAAAGCGGTTTGTGCAAATTCCATTTAACTTTGTTCTGCATTATGCCTGCGTTTTGTTATTCTTATATTGGATCGCTTTTCGATTGATTATTATCTCCAGATCATATTTGTGTTTGTCCTCTTGGTCCCATTGGAATTTATTCCTCACTTAAATGTGTGTAAATGAACATTAAGCTATAGAAAGATGATCTTTACACATTTGTTACATTTATGACCATTTTTAAAACCGTTAAGAAACCCCGGGTTCTCTTCTAGATGGGAGGTGGCGTTCTGGGTGCTCTTGGTGGTCCTGCCATGTTACCCGGAGCTGGCATGAACCCTCAGGTGAGCTTTTTTTTTTTGTGTGTGTGTGTGTGTGTGGGGGGCAATAAATTCTTTCCTGTTTTTTTTTTTAGCTGTCTAAGTGTTTGTTTATTTTTCTTTTTATTAGGCTCTTTCTGCTGATCAGATTCTGAAGCTGATGACATCTGTGGATCCAAAGTAAGTCCCACAGTCAAACATTGCTCCGTTGCATAAACATGTTCATGCAGAACCTTAATTTCAAACTTTGACGTCAATGTGTCATCGTGCAGGATGAACCCGATGGCAGCGAGCATGGGATTACAGGCGGATGCGTCCAGCAAAGAAATCGAGGAAGCCATGAAAAGAGTCAGAGAGGCGCAGTCCCTTATCTCGGCTGCCATTGAGCCCAGTAGTGCGTAGTTCCTGCCAAAACACAAACCACCTTCTTGCTTGATGAAGAGCGGGAAAAAAACCTGTGTTCATTTCTATTTTCAGGTAAAAAAGACAGCAAGCGTAAGCATTCCCGATCCAGATCCAGGTCTAGATCCAGGCGTAGGAGATCTCGCTCTCGCTCCAGACACCGGTACAGTTTAACAAGTTTTGAAATATTTGGAATCTCACTGTTCATTTCCATGTAGGAAAATTCTACATTAACATACCTTAAATGATAGAATTCTGAGTTAGATTTTTAAAAATAAACTAGTGCACTAACTGAGGTATTTACTCTGTAGGAGGTCGACCAGCAGGTCTCGGAGACGCTCTCGTTCCCGCAGCCGCAGGCGCTCCCGAAGCCCGAGGAGAAGGAGGTCCCGTTCCAGAGACCGCGGCCGCCGGTCTGCCAGCAGATCCAGGTTAGAGAGAGCCTCAGAGCTGACTGTCTCGTTTCTGCACTACTAACAGAAAGCTTAATCATGCGCTAAAGCTAATCCAAACATTCCTGTGTAATCGCTTTAAAAGGACTGCCTGCACTCTACTTGTATAAAGCAACGAGCACTCGTGTGAAAGTGTGACACGTCCTGTCTGTTTTGAGTTTCTTTAGTTCGCTTTAGATTTGTTGGCTTTAATAAGGTTGTTCTGTCCTGAGTAATGAGCTGCTGCAGCCTTTAGATTGGAAATAACCTGCAGTAAGTAGAACGCTCTCTAGGGTTGAACGATATGCCTATATCCTTCAAGTGGTGGGGCTTATCCTTAAAACTTTACAAATGCAAAACCGACTTTGCCCTCTTAGAATTTATACGTTTATAAATATATGTTTAAATCCTGGCTTACTTAAAAAATTTATAAATTCTGAATGCATTAGTAGTGGTAAAGTACTTATTCACATTTTTCCTCAAATGTTACGTTTATAAAGTTCATATTAAATTTATAAAAAAAATGTCGGGTAACTTTCACGCTGGTGCTGTGTTCAGTAATGTTTAGTCTTAAGGTCCTGCACATAAGTGTTTTTTTATTTTTTTATAAATAAATGTTGGTCAATATTATGCATCCTTTAACACTAAATTCAGTCAATAGGAGCAGTCAAACCTGCATAGGCGATAACAGACATGTGTCTAGACAAAAAATGTTAATCATATTTGCTCATCATTTTCTGGGTGTGAAGCAGAGAAAAACATGGCCAATCTGAATAGGAACGAAAAATGTAACATGATTTAGTTATCTAATCTGAATACTGTTTTAAATATTAGATTCAAAACAATTAAAACAGAAAATAAATCCTGATGACACTTTTTTCCCCGCTTACTTATTCTGTGTGTAAATATTTTTAGTTTGAATGGGGGCTGTAGTTATTTTATTACACGAGGCAGTTTTATTTGATGTATTGTTGATGGGTAATGTTGGTTTTAAAAATCAGCGCTCTTACTTTTTTTGGTGTGTATTTTGTTTTTACAGTAATTTTTTTTCAAGAGAAAAATGTTTGAAACAGAATACAGAAAAATATTTTTATAATGCATGTTAGCGTGGCCCTTTGCATTTCCCTGACTTTCACCTTAGTAAGATGACTATAAGAAAAGACTTGTATAGAGAGCACAACAAAAGAGCCTCCATAAGGGTGCTTCTCTCTCATTCTCAGGGATAGAAAGAAAGAGGATAAAGACAAGAAACGCTCTAAAACACCTCCAAAGAGCTACAGCACCGCCAGGAGATCTAGAAGCACGAGCCGGTAAATGTTTTAACCTCAACAATCACCTCATCTTTTTCATGCTCCTGCTTTAACTTTAATACTCTACAAATCATAGACTCAGTCCAAACCCATCGTTCATTCATCTGTGCTGTTTTTGCATCCGAGTGCATGTAGAAGTTTAGCGTACAATGCATAAGTCATTTTGTTTAAATTAGCGGGGTTTATTCTGGGCTGTGAAATGTGGGTTTTGATCTGATAACTTTTTCAGTTTGTTAGATAAAAATGTTTACATTCATTTGTCTTCTGTATTTTATTTTACAGGAGGCGAAGAAAGAGCATTAGCCGATCTCCCCGAAGATCTCCTAAGAGAAGAGGATCCAGGACTCCCTCACCAAGGCGGTGAGTTTATTTACCCAACATTCACACACTAGCGTTTTCCTCCAGAACTACTTCTGGAACCAGGAATGTCCACTGATAGAAATCCAATGGTTGCTTTAGTTTTGTTGGATTGTTTAATATAACTCTCTTAAATAAATAATAAATTTAGCTGTACAGTATTTTTGCTAATACAATAAATTTAGTGTTGGTTAATGATTTTAGGATAAACAAATGTTCGTTTCGAGACGGCACATCAGGTTTAGTTTTTTTGATGTCATAGTGGTTCGCTTCTGGGTTTCCTCATGCAGACACAAGAAGGAGAAGAAGAGGGAGCGGGAAAGAGAGAAGGACCGAGAGCGCGATCGCGACAAGAGAGCTGACCGAGAGCGCGATCGCGATGAGTCCGAGCGCTCCTCTAACAAGAAGAAAAAGAGCAAGGATAAAGAGAGGGAGCGACTGTCTGATAGCGAGAAACGAGATGTGAAGGTACAATCAACATTCCCCCTAATTATATTTATTATAGAAAAAGTTTTTGCAGTATAGTAATTTTCTTTTTTTGGCTTTTCTGACGTCGTTTAATATTTCCAAAGTTTTTACACTAATAAAGCGGTAATGAATAAATGAACATTTTCACCAGCTTTTCAGAGCGGTTCCACCCTTTATGCGTTACAAATGTTGGATAATGTTTACCTGAATGATAAACGAGTGCAATTTAACCACCGGGGACGCTGTTTTATCACTGTGTACTTAAAGCACCGGTAAAGGGCCACATTGTGCTATTTCCGAATATAAAGTCATTTTTTTTAATATGGGCTCAGGGGATAGTAAATCTTATTGCTGTTGTAAACCATGCAGGTCTGTCGTAGTGGACAGTGAAATAAAACGATAGTCCTTTAGAATTGGTTACAATGCAGAGCTACATATAACGCAGGACTGGAGAGTAAAAGTAATAAACGCGTTTAACATAAAGACGGTATAATACATACACTATTGTAGTGACACTAAGGCAGCACAGTAACCCAGCAGTAGTTCAGCTCTATTACTCTGTGCACATGATGGAACGTAAACACTGATTGTTTCTCTGACTCACGCAGGTGACTCGAGACTATGACGAGGAGGAGCAGGGCTACGACAGCGAGAAGGAGCGAGAGGCTAAAGATTCCGACGATTCGGGTTCGTCTCCCGCACATTACGAAGGCAACGACGACAGCGCCAAGCACACCCCGAAACAGGCCAAGCAGAACGGAGACGACCACAATGACGAACAGGACATGGACGTGAGCGACTGAGAGCGCCGGCGAGAACCAAGGACATTTAAATGAAGTGTAATAGGATTCGATTAGTCTTCGCGGCTCGACGTCATCTTTAATAACCTCAGAAATTAACCTCCGTTTCAAAACGTTGCTCATAAATAACCAGAAGACGCCCGTTTGTTTTTTTTCTCTTCGTCTTCTGATCACATTTAATTTGTCTTGTATTGAAAAGGACAGGATTGTTAATTTCAGTGTTCATCTCGAGTCTTTTCTACATTACTTGCCTTTTTGCTCAGTAAATGACACATGGCTCAGTTGTTGTTTGGACAGCATGTTTAACAGGACAGGGTGCTTAGTGTCCCTAAATCTTTTGTTTTTGTTAAGTTTTTCCCCTCCTCTTTCCCCATCTGTTTTGATAACGAGTTGGCATAAATGTCATTTTAATAGAAACACGTTCATGTACATGATTAGTGCTTTATATTCCTAGACTTCATACTCTGTAGGTGGCCATTCTGGAGTTGGAATTTTTTTTTATATTGTAAATAAACTCACTTGAGTCAAGTGGTTTTATTTTTCATGACCTCCAAAAGAGTTTCATTAGAATCACAGATTGATAATGTGCTTGTTTATATTGTTATAAAGTAAATTTACTCATTATACACACACTGCTTTATAAGATCACCTGACTGTTCGCGATCACTTCAGCACTGACCTACGAGGGGGAGTTTCTTTTTTGTGAAGCTGCTTAGGAATTTACAATTTCATTTGCATTTCTGATCACATAACTTTTAGTTTGAAGCCCAAAAGTGGCTAAACAACTAAAAACACACCAATCTTCTGAGTGGCTTGTAGGTAAACCTGAACCAAAAGAAATAAACTAGCTTAAAATTTTTCTATAACTTAACTCCGTTATGAAACGTTTGGTATAAAACACTAGAGTAATACTGGGTACCTTCACTCTGAACGCAAAGGTTCCAAATGAAAAGGTTCTTTTGAGAATCTGGACCGTGTGAAAGTGACCTCTAATTCTTTAATCTTTATTTTGGAGCACTTTTACACTGGGAATCTGAGACGCTGCCACATCCTAAAGATGCTCTTTAGATCTGCTGACTGAGGGATGCTGAAGAACACAGAGTTCTGGTCATGTACCCAGGAACATTATAATGCTTTAAACAGTTATTCCTCTATTAATAGGCTTTGGTGTAACATAAAACAAAAGCCCTTCCCCATCATCTGTCATGTTTTCTCCCCCAAACTGTTTGCACTACAGGCTCAGACAGATAGATAGATAGACTAATATACAGACAAAGAGAGACAGACAGATAGACTGTTGAACAGATAGTCAGGCAAATAAATAGGCTAATGAACAGAGATAGATAGATAGACAGACGGACGAAGACAGGCAGACAGACTGTTGAACAGACAGACAGATAGAGTGATGGACAGAGACATAGATAGATAAACTATATTTACTATACTGCATTTTACATTGTTTTTTATAAATAAGCACGGCCTAATTGATTTTATATTAAATAAGCAATTTATTTTTTTAAATTACGTGTTAGATGTTTATTATCTGCTGTAAAATGTTTTGGTGTTTAATTAAATCGTCCACATAAATTATTTTTATAATTATTTTTATCTGCATTTCTCCGCTATCAGGTCTCACAACGGATTTTGCGCGGCGTCTAAATGTGACGTCACTTTCCTGCGCCCAGAACTCCATAGCTAGCTCCATGTTAGCGTCGGTAGTTTCGAGCTAACGTTTTAACGCCATGGCTTCTAAATCAGCAGCGAAAAGTAAAAAGGTGGTGAATCAGGATGAACTGCGGCGGTTAATGAGGGAGAAGAAGCAGCAGGCCGCGCGGCAGAAACGCGTCGACTCTCCGTACGCCAAGTACAACAGCCTGGGACAGCTGAGCTGCGTGCTGTGTAACGTGCACATCAAGACGGAAATCCTGTGGCAGGCTCACGTGCTGGGAAAACAACACAAAGACAAAGTATCAGAGCTGAAAGGGAATCAACAGACACCGGGGAAAGTCCCACAGCCTCCACAGCCGTCCACATTAAAGAGGAAAGCTGCAGAACCGGAAGTGCATGATGGGAAAAAACCTAAATCGACAGGTGCTGATTCTGTCCAGGGTAAGACTGGGGAAGCTGCAGGACTTAAACTCCTGGCTGGACAATACGATGTAGATGATGAGGAAGACAATAACAATAATGATGATGATGCCAAGTCAAGTAAAGTTCCAAGTGATGTAAATCAACCAGGTCCTGCAGGCGATGGACTTCCTGCAGATTTCTTCGACAGCAGCATCCCTGCGTCCCTGTCCGTCCCGAGCGTGTCTCATTCAGGCTCGATCTCCAAAGCCGAGTCTGAGAAACCCGTCGAGAAGAAGGACAGCATGGCGGAGGCAATTCCCGAAGGCTTCTTCGACGACCCGGTCCGAGACGCCAAGGTGCGAAACGTGGACACGCCGAAAGACCACATGGACAAGGAGTGGGAGGAGTTCCAGAAGGCGCTGCGGCAGGTGAGCAACGTGTCGGAGGCCATCGTGGCCGAGGAGGACGAGGAAGGACGTCTGGAGAGACAGATCGATGAAATCGACGAGCAGATCGAGTGCCTGCGCAGGGTCGAGGTGTTGCGCACCAAACAGGAGGCGGTCAAGGACAAGACGATGAAGAAAAAGACAGCAAAGAATCTCGCAGGAAGTGATGGTGCTGAGGAGGAAGAAGAGGAGGAGGAAGACGATGAGGAGCTGATGAATGTGTTGGGCAGAGACTGGAGAGCCAAAGGAGCCCTCGCGTAACCTCATGTCTCTCTGCACAGGATCCGCTGCAGTGTGTGTGTGTGTGTGTGTGTGTGTGCGCTTTCAGTGTCTCAGATTAATATCTTAGTTTATGTTTTTTCTGTGTGATTCATATTTTCTCACTGTTCTATAATAACCCTTGTAAAATAATGATATGAGATGGATGTGGAGATCCAGTCTGCAATCCAGATCCGATCCGTCATCAGATTTTCAGCTTGTTCACACAGAGGAAGTGTATCAGACCTGCTGAATTAAACCTCGACAGCGACTGACCAGCCGGGTTTTACTTCTGCCCAACATTTCTTGAAGTTCTCTGCAGTCAAATATGTTTAAAAAAAAAAAATCAACTGCCCCTTTATTGTCTTTTGTAAAATAAAGGTTTTCACACTATTCTGGTGGACCTCGATGCTGTAACTCAAATTTGAATTGACATTTCTGGCATTTATTAAATGTAATTTTCCAGAGTGACTTACATTTATCTCACTTTATATCCAGTTATGGGTTAAGGGCCATGCTCAGGGGCCCAGCAGGGGCGGCTCGGTGGTGATGGGAAGCTACTCTCTCTTACTGAACTGTAGACTTATCCTAGTTTTTTTTTCCTTTATTAACTATCACCACTATGTGAAGTAATAAAAGTAAAATTTAGTCCATGCTACATACTCCGGTACTGTAGGTGGCGGTAGGTAGGCACCATGTAAAATGTAAATGCCTTTATTTTGTCACGTATATTTTTTTACAGCACAGTGAAATTTGTTTCTTTACATATCCCAGATTAGAAGGTTGGGGGTCAGAGTGCAGCGTCAGCTATGATACAGTGCTGCTGGAGCAGGAAGGGTTAAAGGGTCTTGCTCAAAGACCCAACAGTGGTTGGCTGCTGGTGGTGGGGCTTGAACCCTGGTGTTTCTGGTCTCCAGATCAGCAATTCAGCACCTTAACCATTTGAGCCACCATACAAAAGAAAAACCGAAACTACAAAAATTAGTGTCAATAGGTGGCGCTGGAGCTACTTAGCACGTTAACAATAATTTAGATATGGATCGCAAATTAAAAACAAAATATAACTTTTGAAAAATAAATAATTCTAGGGTGAACTCTAATTGGCTTGTTTTATATCACCCTTTGTTGTTAGCGACTCAACAATGCTTATATATTTTTAGCCTCATGTGATTGGACTGTTCTTAACAAGTCTCATTTGTTTGGTTCCCCCCTCTAGTGGACACCATTAGTATTAAAGCCTTCATCTTTTAATCAGATTGATAGAAAATTGCTGAATTTTTTGAATGATTAGCTTAATTACTTTAAATTACTGATAATAAACTCACATTGAACTTAAATTTACTGATTGATGCTACATTTATCGCATTATTTACTTTTAGATTTAAGAATTTACAGTATTGCATTTTGTGCCCTCTAGTGGACAACAACATTTTTAACACTTTATTTTATTTTATGGGATATATGGGAAGTGGTTGCGCAGTGGTTAATGTGTTGGAAAGCTAATTTGATTCCCAGCACCACCAAGTTAACACTGCTGGGCCCCTGAGTAAGGCCCTTAACCCCTAATAGCTCAGTTGTATAAAAAAAAGGGATAAATGTAAGTTGCATCTATAAGGAAGTGGTGGCTCAAATGGTTATGGTGCTGAGTTGTTGATCTGGAGACCAGGAAGACCTGGGTTTAAGCCCCACCACCAACTGTTGATCTGAAGACCAGAAACACATGGGTTTAAGCCCCATCAACAGAAAGCCAACCACTGTTGGGTCCTTGAGCAAGACCCTTAACCTTCCCTGCTCCAGGGGGCGCTGTATCAAAGCATATTTTGTTCTCCCCTGAAAATAGGTTAGCACCAGTTGCTGCTGTATTAAACTCTGAGTCTGGTGTTCTAGAACAGGTTTTCAGGGTTCCTTAATCCACTGCGTCTTTATTTCTGCTGCTTTTACAGGAGCGATAAAACATTTTCTGCACGTAAAGTTTGTGTTCTGTTTCATCCTTATATCATATCTCTGGAATGGAGGCGTCGTTTATAGTAGCTACATTCACATGCTGATACACTCACACACAACTAGTCCAGAACACACCTAAAAATAACGATGGAGGTTTAGATCAAGGAATCCTCCAAAAAATAACAACAACAAAAAAAACCACCACCAAGACGCACTGTTGACCCACAGCAAGAAGGTCCCGGGTTCGATTTCTGTGTGGAGTTTGCATGTTCTTCCTGTGCTTGCGTGGGTTTCCTCCGGGTTCTCCGGTTTCCTCCCACAGTCCAAAATCATGTATGTTAGGTTAAGTGAGTGTGACGTACGAGTAAAAATGAAAATAATCTCGATTCTGTCATGGCTTTAAAAACGTAATAAATAAATGAAGATGTTTTATATTATTGTATCTGAAACCACTGTCAGTCATTCAGTTATAGGAAACAAATCCTAACCAATCAGATTCAAGAATTTACCTGCTGTTCTGGTTCTGCACCTAATCCCAATTCCTCTAAGAGGTAAAAAGAGAAAAAATGGAACAAACATTGAAGTTTTTACTGAAGTTGTTTATTAAAATACTCATTGTGTTAATCGGAGTTAAAATATACACACGACAATAATTTACAGATTTATTATTATTTAAATGGTTTATTTTTAATTGTGTATATTCGGTGTATAAATCGGTTGATGCTGCTGTGTATCTGGATGTTTGTAAATATTAATTATGGTCATGCACACACACACACACACACACACACACACACACACACACACACACACACACACACACACACACATGCTTTATAAATGATCGTTTATGTCCTGCTGCTGTGTAATAATTTACTAATTGATTAAATCTGTTATTTATTTAAGATTTCCTCAGATGATGATATTTACACCGTCTTGAACATTTATATACTAAATCAGTAACTTCCTGTAATTCCAGCTCACGATCATCACTGATTATATACACAACCACCAGAAAAGAAAACATCTCGCGCTATTTACACATCCAAAAGACAAGACAGAAAGTAAAGCAGATGAAGGTCTTTGTACAGGTTGGGGGGGGGCAGTCCGACATTCTGAGTGCAGGTGTGTTTATGC
The DNA here is from genome assembly GCA_005784505.1 of Bagarius yarrelli. NCBI lineage: Eukaryota > Metazoa > Chordata > Actinopteri > Siluriformes > Sisoridae > Bagarius > Bagarius yarrelli. The sequence continues at coordinate 1,879,312 of VCAZ01000091.1, forward strand.
GGATTTACAGAGCTGAATATTTTACACTAGTCCAACCAGAGCGTCAACCCACCGACAGGAAGTACTTGTACATCCTTTACTGTAGGAAATGCCGAAGGCTGATAATCAGGCAAAGACACAATTTCCATTACTGAACACGGGGTGTACAAACTTTTGTACATTTAGCTCTAGGTAGATAAATAATAGTCCGGTTTTAGGATGATTCTCAGGGGCCCCACATACTTTTGGGGCCCACAGAGATGTGTATTATTAGCAGTAACAGTATTAGCAGTAATATGTGGAACGAGTGTGTTAGGGGCCCAACCTAGGGCCCACGATTGCTATCAGAGGCCCCGGTGTTTAGCTCCGTTCTCTGGTTCGAATCACTGCGTTCTGGTGAATTAAATGCCAAAAAATGGTTTAGTGAATGTCGTGCTTACAAGTTTGTAAACTGATGATGTAGAAATTTGTGCTTTTTTTAATATCACAGACTCCTGATGACCGATTTTTCTTAAAAAAAACATCATTCTTAACATTAATCTTCTTATCTATTATAGGTGAAAAAGAGAGATTCTCAAGTATTGTTCTGCTCGCACACACACTCACACACTCACAACACTCACACACTCACACCACTCACACACACTCACACACTCACTCACACTCACTCACCACTCACTCACACACTCACCACTCCTCACACACTCCTCACCACACACACCTCTCACCACACACTCACTCACACACTCACACACTCTCACCACTCACCCACTCACCACACCTCACACACCACTCACACACACTCACTCCACACTCACTCACCACGTCACACACACTCACACACACACACACTCACACACACTCACTCACAACTCACACACACTCACACACACACACTCACACACACACACTCACACCCACTCACACACTCACTCACACACTCACTCACACACACTCACTCCTCACACACTCACTCACACACTCACTCTCACACACTCACTCACACACTCACACACTCACTCACTCACCACTCACACACACTCACTCACACACTCACTCACACACTCACTCACCACTCACCACTCACTCACTCACACTCACACACTCACTCACACACTCACTCACACTCACACACACACTCACTCACACCTCACACACTCCCACCGCGCACACTCACACACACTCACTCACTCACACACTCACTCACTCACACACACTCACTCACACACTCACTCACACACTCACATCACTCACACCACTCACACACTCACTCACACTCACTCACTCACACACTCATCACACACGACACACTCACTCACACACACACACACACTCACACACTCACTCACACACACTCACTCACTCACACACTCACACACTCACTCACTCCACACACTCACTCACTCACACACTCACTCACACTCACTCTCACTCACTCACACTCACTCACACCCACTCACTCACACACACTCACACTCACTCACTCACTCACACTCACACACTCACACACACACACCACACACTCACTCACACACACTCACACACTCACACACTCACACACACACCTCACACACACACTCACTCACACACTCACTCACTCACACACCTCACACACTCACTCACACACTCACTCACACACTCACACTCACACACACTCACACACACACACACACCACTCACTCACACTCACTCACTCACACACACACTCACTCACACACTCACACACATCACTCACACACACACTCACACACTCACTCACTCACTCACACACACTCACTCTCACACACTCACACACGCACTCATCACACACACACACACACACACACACACACACACACACACACACACACACACACACACACACACACACACACTCACGCTCACACACACACTCACTCACACCACTCACTCACTCACACACTCACTCACACACTCACACACTCACTCACCACACTCACTCACACACTCACTCACACACTCACTCACACTCACTCACACACTCACTCACACACTCACACACACACTCACACACACACTCACACACACACTCACACACTCACACACACACACACACACACACACACACTCACACAAACACTCACACACACTCACACACAAAGGAAGAAATGGAGAATGAACACTTTTTTATCAAAAATTGTCTATACTGATACTGGGAAAGTGGTATTGCAGTTTTTAGACTACCAACTTGAGGACCCGGGTTTGATTCCCAGCCCCACCAAGCCACCACTGCTGGGCCCCTGAGCAAGGCCCTTAACCCCCAATTGCTCAGTTGTATAACAAAGAATATTGTAAGTCGCTCTGGATAGGCGTTAAAAAAATAACTTTTGTAACTGCGTCTGGATAAGGGCGTCTGCCAAATGCTGCAAATGTAAATGATACAGGGTATTGATGGGGTGTTGACTGTTGGGCCCTTAAGCAAGGCCCTCAACCAGCAATGTCTCCCATCTGACCCTGCGCTCTGATTCCAGTCTCCTAAGCTGGACTATGTCCACCCAAAAATCTGATATTTTATCTCTCTATATTTTATATGTACATTTTTTAACCAAACTTTTAATAACATTTTAATGAAAAGAATATAAACATCATTCTCACAGCTGAATCAGAAAGCTGCTGACGGTTAAAACACACACACACACACACACACACACACACACACACACACAAAGAAATGTGTGTGACAGTGGGGAAAGCAGTAGCTCAGTGCTTACGGTATCAGACTGCTGATTGAGAAGATGAGAGTTTATATTCACCGCTGGGCCCCTGAGCGAGGCCCTTAATCCTCAAAGGCTCAGTTATATCACAGGAGAAATGTAGATCATTACATAAGTGTGGACAGGAAGTACATTGTTTTATGACATTCAACTCAGCTTATTTTAAGTTTGTACACCTCTGGTTTAATGTGACTGGAATGTACGTGTGTGTGTGTGTGTGTGTGTGTGTGTGTGTGTGTGTGTGTGTGTGTAAGTGAGAGTGAGAGAAAGTAACATTAGCATTAGATATATATACACACACATTCATGCCTAATCAGTGTTTCGTTCACTACCTGTTTAAGTGAAAGTTCACCTTATATAAGCGTCACTAGAAGACCAAAATGGAGATGATGATGATGATGATGATGAGGAAGTAAGAAAAGAAAAAAAAAGCAAACACAAAAACAATTCTAACAAACAAAATCAATAAGAGGTTAGATGATTCTTCTAAACAACGACTCATACTTCTGATTAATTTATCAACCAACAAGCACTCCCTAATGAATAAATTCTCTCCTTTGCTTCATGCACATGAGGAGTGCAAACACAGTGAGGTTAATCTGCTACCACTTTTCCACTGGGGGCCGGAACCTGATTTGCTTTTCACTTACACACACACACAAACACACACACACACACACACACACACACACACTTCTCTTGGGTCCAGATCCTGAATCCAAATCGGCTTCGAAACCTTGCTGGTCTCAATGATGTCATTAAGAGGAGCTCCAATTACAGACCGCAGTTTGAGAGGCGCCATTTTTAAGGTTTAAATCTGTTTAATCAAGAGAGAAATGTTCTCCTCGCCATTCGGTCAACAAGAAAGAAGCTTGAAATGAGGAGATAGCTGGAAAATGGCAAGCGCAGAGTTTACCGAATCGCCATCCAGTAATGGAAAGAAGATATGAAAGATAAAAATTAGCAAGCGATTTCGGTCACATGTTGGTTTTGTAGTGGGTTCTATTCCCTGCCAGTGGAAGCGCGACGGGAGGCGACCCCAGTGGAAAAGCGGAATCAGAGTGGTGTGTGTGGAACGCTCGCTTCTGAGCCTGACAGTTCACTTGATTGCGTTTAGTGCAGAATACACACATCAACACACCACATATCCGATAAACCTTACGAGTTATATATTATTGCTACATTTTGCTAAATACACTATTAAATAGCATGTTAAATAATCGAACCCACAGCCCCCAAGATGACACGTCAAAGTAAAAGGAATGCGATTTGTTTCTGTACAGAAGAATTCAACATTTTAAAATAAACTTGGGGTCGTCTCAGAATTCATAAGTCTGGGTGCCATGGTAACCAAGCCGGAAATTCTAATGTACGTGATTGTGTATTTACACCTTCGGGATTCGGAATAAAACCTTCATATCGCTTCATGTCGGCGGTCTTCTGTGTAAACGCTTTAAACGGATTTGCAGTCTTTAAAAAAAAAAATAAAATAAAACCATGGAGCATGCCAGGTCAGTCCCCTGCAGCTTCAAATCCTTCCAATACTGATTTACAGATAGAAAAGCGCAGCAGCCGTGACAGCTACCGCGGGAAGAGTTAACACTGAGAGCAGCTTATCGTCCTCCCGCTGTTCGTTATGGACTCGGGCTTAACGTTCTTCACGCCACAATCTGAATAGTTGTTACGGATTTGTAAACGGTATCCTCAGAGAGCAGCGGCGGCCCGGAGCTCCTCCAGCGTGTACCTGTGGTCCTGGTCCACGTCGTACGGTTCGAGGAGGCGGGAATCTGGAGTAGAAGTGCCAAAGATCTTCCTCAGCTCCTCATACGTCAAGCCTTCAGTGGGGTCCACCTGTTGAGCAAGCAGGAGCTTCTCCAAATCTAAAAGAACAGAACAAGTCAGTCAAGCAAGACGTTTCACATACAGAATAAATATTTATACATAGTCAATTACAATGACAACGAAACTTTAAGCTACCATTTCTGGGCCCTTAACCCCTAATTGCTCAGTTGTACAAAAGAGATAAGTATAAGTCGTCTGCCAAATGTCATAAATGTCAATGTCAAATGTCGACTTTGTATAAAATCAATCAGTTTAATTGTGATGTTTAATTTATGCAAGCCAAAAACAGCATTTAGTTGTAAAATATAAATAGATTTGGTGTAAGACGTCCTTAGAAACAAATTCTAAAGCAAGACCCATAGAGAGAGAATCACTCATGCACTATGTGGGAGGTGGGAGCTCAGTGGTGAAGGTGTTGGCCTGCTGACCAAAAAGTTCAGGGTTCAATTTCCAGCACACCAGCTGGCACTTCTGGGCCCCTAACCAAGGCCCTTAACTGCTCAGTTGTATAAACGGATTAGGGAGTTTGACAAATGAGGGCACCCCTGACCATCACACTTATATGTTGTTCTATCCCAACTGTTTATACAAAATTTAAAGATTTTTATTTGTATCCCGAAGCTTTTTTCTCCTCACTGGATTAAAGAGGCTTAAACCCTGTTCCAGCATGACAATGCCCCTGTGCACAAAACCCCTGATCTCCATGAAGACTCCATGTTGTGTTCTGGTTGGAAGAGAAGAACTTTAGTGTCCTGCACTGAGCTCTAACGAAACGGAATACCACTTACCTTGCCCCGGAGCTCAAAGCAGCTTGGTTGTCCTGCGTATTAAACCCACATCTTTCCAATCCTCAGCAGTTAAACATCTTAACCACTAAGCTACCACAGCAAAAGGGGACTCGAACAGGAACTGGATATTATGGATGTAATGATGAGATATGGTGGTCCACATACTTTTGACCAGTGTAAATATAAAACGTGGAACGTGATGTACATTAGAAATCCATCTGCAATACCTTCAGCAGAGTTGACTCCAGTAAATGAGAGCATCTGCGGTGTAGCTACTTTCTCTCTCTTGGAAAGGTTCTTACTGAGAAAGCGCTGATGGCGAGAGTTGATGGGGCTTGAGGACGTCGTAAAGCCTTAACGTAAAAAAAAAAAAAAAAAGGTTAATTAAGATTTATAAAAAAACAACAACATGCAATTAGCACAATAAGTAATACAGGAAAAAAAAGATCTGTACTGCTGATGTCTGCGGTTCCTTCATTTATGTTCCTGCTGTTGTCATCCTGAACCACCGTCAATGAAGGGTCCTAAATAAAGTGAAATAAACGAGTTAAAAAAACGTACAAATTTTCAAAGCGAGACTAATTGAAGCAATGCTTCTTATTCTTTTTCTCCCTTCGGCTGTTCTCTTTTTAAGGGTCGCCACAGCGAATCATCTGTCCCCATCTACCCCTATTCTCTACACCCTCTTCACTCACACCTACTAACTTTATGTCCTTGTTTATCGCATCCATATACCTCCTCTTTAGTCTTCCTCTTTACCTTCTGCCTGGTAGCTTCAGTTCTAACATCCTCCTACCAATATAGTCACTATCCCTCCTCTGTACATGTCCAAACCACCTTAATCTGGCTTCCCTCAAAAACATCTAACATAAACTATACATCATAGCTGTCTCACCACTGTCTCTAAACCATACATCATAGCTGGTCTCACCACTGTCTCTAAACCATATACATCATGCTGTCTCTACCACTGTCTCACCACTGTCTCTAAACCATACATCATAGCTGGTCTCACCACTGTCTCTAAACCATAAATTATAGCTGGTCTCACCACTGTCTCTAAACCATACATCATAGCTGGTCTCACCACTGTCTCTAAACCATAAATTATAGCTGGTCTCACCACTGTCTCTAAACCATACATCATAGCTGGACCCGTCTCACCACTGTCTCTAAACTGTCTGTACATCACGCTGGTCTCCCTTGACTGTCTTGTAACACCTTCCCCTTGATTCTAGCTGATATTCTCCTGTCACACATCACTCCTGACAAGTTTCTTCACCCATTCCAACCTGCCCGTACTCAGTTCTTTTTCCTCTTTTACACACTCACCATTGCTCTGGACTGTCGACCCCGAGTACTTAAACCTTCACTTCTTCATCCTGTAATCTCACTGTTCCACTTCCCTCCCTTTCATTCTAACACATGTACTCTATCTGCTGCAACTGACTTTCATTCCTCTTCTTTTATAAATTACTTCCACAATAATTTCTTTATACCGTGTCACTGTTCTGTTTGGTTTCTTCTTTCTTCTGGTCCTGGATAAAGATCTGTATCATCGCTACGTCGTGTTGAACACTAGTAAGGGTGCTTCCTATTGTGGCAACACTCTGTAGGGAAAAGAAACAAAAAAGCAAACATAGACCATAGACTTTGTTTTAGGCGAGCAAAAACATTTGAGATGAGATGATTGGTGGCTGTTGTCTTTGAGAGGCTTTGTACCTTCTGGAGATCCTCTACGGTTGTTGGGAGGGTAATTAAATCCGACGCTGATTTAATGTTCGCCTTCAGATGATTTACAGCAGAGTCCAATGTGCTTATCTACAAAGACAATAAAACACATTCATTATTAAAACACAGCATGGACACCGTTTCACACACACTACCACACACTCGGTGTTGTTATAAGACACCGATCTTAATAGTTATAATGAAGCCAGAGCTTAAGGGAGTCAAAGAGCAATAAACTGTCAGAACAAGTGTGCCGACTACAGAGAGTTAGGAATTTCGAGAATTCGTGATGATCTATTAGAAGGGCGTGAATTACGTATCTCATAGGAGTAAAATATATAATTTAATGCTTTTGCATTCTCTCACAAATATAGTTGGGTAATTATATTGTCAGTAATTTCTGGACTTTAGGGGGACACCATCAATATGTGTGGAGTGGCGGTATAAGATATTGATCAATGGATCTGGATCTGCTGTACACCAATTACTTCGACGTCGTCCTGTTAGTCATTACTATCCTCACCTGGCAGGTGTGTCAAGTTTAAACATGTGATCGAGATCCAGGCATGTGAAATAGAGAGAACTGTGGAAAAACATCTGGAAGTAACATCTGGATTTTATATGACTGTTATTGTTCTAGATTATCTCATTTTGGGCTACCAAAAGCTAAAGAAATAACTGCTTGAGGGGCTACCAGGAAATTAAGAATCTTGTGAGGCCTGTATATATTATAAACATTACTCTGTATCACCAATTTTGCTCTTTCTGGAATCACAGCTAGGTAGAATACCGATTCATCAAGACTCTGACCCTGATCTTCAAGGTTAAAGTCTGATAGGATCTAACAGGATGTGCTGTGGTTCCGGTGACACCGAATGCCAGCCCACATGTACGCATACATTTGGATCGGATTACAGGCATCATCTGCGGATTGCTGTATAGTACATCCACATCCACATCCACATCCACTTGTTTAGATGAAGGAAATGGAAACATTTTAGAGTAAAACTGAAGGAAGGGCCGGAGCTGTAAATGATGCATGCGAGTGCACTTCAGAGTTAGGGTGTAATATGATCATACACATTAGAGTGCTGAAAAAAAAGATGTTATCGACCTGAATTACATCACTGCTTCATAATATCACTTTTACTGGTGAATTTTTGTGGCCCCGCGTGATTGTTTCACATGTTTAAGTGTACCTTTCTGTTAATATCTGTAAGATTGGACCATAATTTAATCAAGCCCTTGTCTCCGCTCTCGATATCCTCCAGCGTCCTCTGTTTGGCCTTCAGATCCTCGCTCAGCTTCGGTATTTCGTGTGAAGAAGCCTTCTGACTCGACTCCACTGTTAGCACAAGCAGAAAAAAAAAAATCGATGAAAGCGTCACACTGCGCAAATGAACTTAGTTATCGGGTTACGAAAATAGGCATTGAACAAAGTGTCCAACTGTTTTATCGTCTCTACGCTCATACAGCTGAACAGCTCGGTAGCCCTAGGTTAAAACCTTTATGTTACAAATGTGAATTCAGCCCTGGTGCAGATCAATAACAGACACAGCAGTGTGTTAAGCAGAATAGGAATGGATGGTAAGAAGAAAAAAAAAAACGCACAGGTGCGCAGTTTCTCCTTGAGCGAATCCAGATCTTCTTTAAGCGCGATCTGCATCCATATGAGTCCGGCACACGCCATGAGACACGCAGCCAGGACGATGAACAAACACAGGGGGTAGCACACGGAGCAGCACTGAGCCGAACCCCTTCACACGAAAAAGAAAAAGAGAGAGAGAGACACACACACAAACACCAGCTATTTTAATTCTTATTACAAAATGATCTTTTTACATTTTTTAACTCTTCTCATACATCTTTGCACTTTTCTCACACTTTTCATGCAAGATCAGTCCGTGCTACATCTATTTGTAGAAGTGGTAGCGCAGTGGTTAAGGTTTTGGACTACCAACCCACCAAACTACCACTGTTGGACCCCTAACCCCTACTTGCTCAGTCACTCTGGATGAGGGCGTCTGCCAAATGCTGTAAATGTAAAATGAAGAGTCTGATGTAGTGGGCGGGGCTTCACAAACGTTAGTGGCACAAAACAAATGTAAGTAATAGTTACAAGTTACGAGTTATGGATCTCATCAGATGAACTTTAAAGTGTGCTCACATGACCTGACAGAAACGCCAGTGCAAGTCAACAGAAGCTCAAAGATCACATTTGGAAGCGTTTCGTGGTCTATAAAAAACGTTTGGTATGTGTACGTGGGTAATTATTGAACTTAAACTCATCGTGTGTACGTGGTGGAGATAATTATCGATAATAATGACTGAAGCAATACACAAAGAGGTAGAAATGTGCCATTATGTGGCATTAGTGCTCTGTGTGTGTAGTCAGGTTCGAAAATATTCCTATGTCCCAGCAGTGGGAACTCGTTGGTGCTGGTAATTGATGTCTTCTGGTTAACAGCCCAACACATAAAACACTGCGCTACCACTTCCCCAATACCACCTCACCATATGGCATTGATACCCGTATACAAGTTTTGTGCCAATGTGCATCAAACACACTGGGCTTCAGTGCTTCACGCTGCACCAGCATATAAACACATGCAACCCAAAAACTGAATGTTTAGCAACGGCCTGGTCTATCAACTGACCGGAACACATCCATATCACATTCTGAAGACACAACACCCTCGAAACAGGCAGGAAGTCAAGAGATGAGTTCAGTAAATGAAAATGAAAAAAGGCATCAAACCCAGAACCTGGTGATGCGCTTCAGATTTCAGTTCCTTAGAAACAAAGACAACAGATGATCAGGAGATAAATATGAATATTGAATGGGATATATAAATCTATTGGGGAAGTGGTGGCGCAGTGGTTAAGATGCTTGACTGCTAATTAAAAGGTTCAATTCTCAGCACTACCAAGCTACCACTGCTGGGCCCCTGATTAAGACCGTTAACCAAAGTTGTATAATGGAGATAAATGTACGTTGCTCTGGATAAGGGTGCCCGCCAAATGCTGTAAATGTAAAGGGAAGTGATAAAGGTGTTGAACTGCTGATAGAAAGATAGGGTTTGATTCCCAGCACCACCAAGCTACCATTTTTGGGGCCCCTGATTAAGGCCATTACCCCCTAATTGCTCAGTTGCATAATGGAGATAAATGTACGTTGCTCTGGATAAGGGTGTCTGTCAAATGCTGTAAATATAAAGGGAAGTGATAAAGGTGTTGAACTGCTCATAGAAAGATCCCAGCACCACCAGACTGTCACTGCTGGGCCCTTAAGCAAGGCCCCTAATCCTCAACTGCTCAGATCACTGCTCAAATATAAATTACTTCTGGATATGGAAATATAATAATAATAATAATAATAATAATAATAATAATAATAAAATAGCGGTAGTTACTTGCGGAAAGCCCCCGGACCGAGGCTCAAGCTGCGGAACTCCTCATCATCCTCTTCCCCGGAGCTGGAGCCGCTCTCGGTGTCCGTGTCCCCAGTATCTCCTCGCAGCAGTAACCGGTGTCCGGAGCTCTTCTTCGGCTTCTTGCGCTTCCCGTCCCCGAGTCCAATCAGCGCGTTCAGCTCCTTGCGCTTCTTCATCTTCTTTTGCGGGGTGAGCAGCGCCCCCGAGCCCGGCTTTAAACCCACCAGATCCAGCGTTTTCTCCAGGTTGAGCTCAGTGTATGAGGTGTAAGATTTAAACACACAATCTTGATTAATTTACTCTTATACTAAGTCTTATACTGTCTAGTAATGCAATGTAATGTTATAACCGCTTATAACTGTCGGTTCATAAAATGACAGTTATTTATCTCTTAGCATTGTGTGCTAAATGCTAAGTCAGCAAGCTACATACACTGGCGTCTGATGATTTCCGCTGGTTCCTTTTCATCAAAAACTAAACATTTGAGTTGATATTTCCGTATCCGGTTTGTATCATCGACGATAAACTTATAACTTTAAAAATATATATAATAAAAACGCGTAACGATAACAATAAAAACCGCAGTTTCCGTTTCCGCTGATCGTTTCTGCGGCACATCAACGGCGAATGACGATGACGTCACCGCTTTTCTCGTCTTTTTTTTTTTTTAAAGTGTCATGGCGAGCAGATGAACAGCTCAACACTGACAAAATAAAAGCCTTAAAAGCAAACTGTGTTTCATTTTAAATTGGGTTTGAATTTCAGCTACTTTATTTGTCGTCATCAACATCATTATCATCATCCACCCCAAATCATCATCACCATCATCATCATCATCATCATCATTTACATTTACAGCATTTGTCCAGAGAGACGTACAAAAGTGCTTTGAATCACATCATGGTTTTTAATCGTCTCTTGAAGACAGCCAGTGTCTCTGCTGTCATTGATGAAAAGTTCATTCCACCATCTTGGTGCCAGAACAGAGAAAAGTCTTGAGGCAGACCTACGCTGTGTCCTAGGAGATAGTGGGACAAGTCGAGCAGTACTTGTGAATCCAAGGAAGCGTGGTGGTATGCGAGGAGTGATGAGGTCTTTAGAGGTAGGAAGGTGCTGCTCTGTTTTTTTGTCTTTGTATTCAAGCATCAGTGTTTTGAATCTGATGTGTGCAGCTACTGGAAGCCAGTGGAGGGAGCGCAGCAGTGGGGTGGTGTGTGGAAACTTTGGTAGGTTGTAAACAACACATGCCAACCCGGACCTAACCTTAGCAACATGTGAGGAAAAGAATAATTAATTGTCCATAGTTACCCCAAGGTTGCGAGCAGTGGTCTCAGAGGAGATCAGCGAATTGTCCATCATCATCATCATCATCATCATCCTCATCATTAAGTTCAAGAAGCTTTATTGTCATTTCCACCATATATATTATCATCATCACTATCACCATCATCATCATAATTATCATTATCATCACAGCATCATCATCACATATCATCATTACTACTACCATAATCATCATCATCATCATCATCATCATTTATACAGCTTAAAAAATAGTTTCAGGGGGGGAAAATACTTATGCGAAACCATGTAAGCAGAGCACAGCCTAAATTAACTACAGCTAAAAAATAATGACTGGTGGCTTTTAATCTGATCTTTAAGTTGGCCAGATGTATGACAGGAACCCTGAATTCAAATTAAACTCGAACTATCCTCAAGCAACACAAAAACCTCTGAGAGGTTCAATGGAACGGTGTGATTACCAAAACTCGTGTCAAATCGGTGACAAAGTCCATGAGAGAAAACCCGAGCAGCAGTAAAAGAGAAAAAACAGAACAAACACAGCATAATTCCTAAATAGCAGGAGGCATAAACATAAAGCTTCAAATGCTTTTTCTGGCCATCTGGAGGCATATAAACTGTTTAAAAAGAAATGACATTTAAGTGCGATGGCTGTGCATCCAGCTGGTGCAAATAAGCCAAACAAGTAACTTCTGATGAATTCAAAATCATTGCAAACTAAATAACCAGCGGAGCAGATGTTTCCAAACCCAAGTTTGGCAATTTAGGCATTAAAGTAGACAGGCGAATAAAACAAAGTCGCAGTTTGCCGGATCGTATTGCTGAAAGTCTGGACATTAAAGTGTGGTGGAATAGAAGGGTTGAGTTTAGCGCTGACTGAGGCGCAAACATGCTGAACCGCTTCGAGTGAAATGGCCTTTCAGTGTGCTTTGGCAGCGAGCTTACATTTTTCCTGTGAGTAATCTTTATCCATCTGTGAATATATCATTATACACGCTCAGAGACAGAGACAGCCTCCAGGGGTCAGCGATGAGGGATGACTTAAAGCGTGACATAAAGCAGAGTGTTTACTGATGTTTCCTCAATATGAGTGATTCACAATTCGGATTGGTCCGAAAAGGTTCTAGCGGAGTTTAATCGTAGTTCCAGCTACAGAACAGATTTATAATGATTTCGCTTTATTATTGTAGGAACAGCTGACAGGAGACCCTGTATGGACTGTATCGTGTGAAGCTATTTATTTTTAATTAAGGATGCAGGACAGAAGAGATTCCACAATTTGGCGCCTGTGGAACTCATAACAATTCAATTCAATTCAATTTTATTGGTTTGGCGCTTTTTACAATGGTGATTGTCACAAAGCAGCTTTACACAATCGAAGAAATTATGAGATAAAAATAAAACAGAAATCAGTTTGTCCCTGATGAGCAAGCCGGGGGCGGCGGTGGCAAGGAAAAAACTCCCTGAGACGGAAATAGGAAGAAACCTTGAGAGGAACCAGACTCAACAGAGAACCCATCCTCATTTGGGTGAAAAACAGGTAGCAGGAATTATGTGGTTACATTGTGTGTGTGTGAACAACTTAAATCATTAGTCCTTAAAGAGCAGCTGGAACGTCTTTATGGCAGAGTGGGATGTCCTTGGTCACCCTGGTGATGTATCATCCGCTGGGGCAGGTCACAGGGAAGGGTCCAACAGGACCGGGGTGGATCACTGGCAGCTCTGTTGTGGCATATGTAGCTCAACAATGAGAGAGAGAGAGAGAGAGAGAGAGAGAGAGAGAGAGAACAGACTTACGACATAAGCTATAGCATTTTGCTAATATAACTTTGAAGGGGTAAATATTGTCATGATATATGGTAGGACGAATAAAACCTATAAGGACATGAAAAGGAAAGGACGGCTTAAAATAACAGAACATTTTCCTATAATGATAAAGTGTCCCACGTAAGGAAAGTGGAGAACAGGTAACATACTTCAGTTGGTAATATCCACATCCACTGTTATAGTGAACCTTTATAGTGTGTATTTCATTGACATACTAAGAATGTGTTTTAAGGAGTCACGCAAAAATGCAAGCAACTTCAAAAGATATCAAAAAAAGAGTCTCCATTTTACCAGCGTATTACATCACTGACTTCTCAGCAAACACAGAACACTTCTCTAACGTTAGCATATGGTTGCTGGTTTCTTTTTTTTTGGGGGGGGGGCAAATTTTGGGAGAAGTGGTAGCACTAATTAGAAGATCAGGCTTCGATTTCCAGCACAAACACTGCTGGGCCCCTGAGCAAGGCACTTAACCCCCAATTGCTCAGTTGTATAAAAGAGATAAATGTGAGTCGCTCTGGATAAGGACGTCTGCCAAAAACACTACATAGAACAACATAAGCAGAACATTTTCTATTAGTTATTTTCAGGTTGAATTTTTCTAACCTTTCAGTTACTTTCTGGAAAGCAAAAATTCATAGCTATGTTATTAAAAGTGAATACGAGTCTATATATCATCGTCACAGAACCATCAAGTCGCAGGCTTTACAATTACCGTAATCTACTATGGAAAAATGTTTTTTTATTATTTTTTTTCATGAATTACAGCACATTAAAATTCTTTCCTCAGATAGCGTTCCAGGCTGGGATCAGAGCCAAATGCAGCACTCCTACAGCAGAGAGATGGTGAAGAGTCTTTCTTAGAGGCCCAATGGTGGCAGCTTGGTGGTGCTTTAACCCTGAACTTCCAATCAACAACCAAGAACCGTAATCTTCTAATAAAGGGTGTGTGGAAAATCAACCGAACTTTTAAAAAATAAAAATGGCCGACAAATAAGTAATACAGTATTTATCACGCAGGTTTACTCTCCCTCTAGGTGTCGTCACTGTGTGGTGTGACCATCCTTCAATATTCTGCTCTATGAATGTGCATTCAGGTTGAGTTGCTTATCTCACACCTGCAACCCTGATTTGAGAGGCTTTGCAGCACAAATCAAGCCCTTCCCAGTCACTAAAAAGACGCTGGGACGAGTAAGAATATGTTCCAATTCCGGCAGATCATAAATGTTCACTTTTGTGCAAAGGCAAATTCAAGAAAAAAAATTATTACATTTTTATTTAAATGTGATTTTTTTTTTTAGATTGGTGGCTTGAAATTTTTTTACTACACAAAAGCGAGGCCTGGCAGAAAATATTTGGGAATCACCGTACTTAGCTGGAAGTAGCAGAGCTGAAAATGTTGGGGTTTTCTTTGGGAGTGATGAGGTTGGACAGGATTAGGGACGAGTTCATCAGGGGGACGGCTCATGTTAGATGTTTTGGGGAGAAAGTCAGGGAAGCCAGATTGAGGTGGTTTGGACATGTACAGAGGAGGGATAGTGAATATATTGGTAGGAGGATGTTAGAAATGAAGCTACCAGGCAGAAGGCAAAGAGGAAGACCAAAGAGGAGGTATATGGATGCGATAAATGAGGACATGAAGTTAGTGAGTGTGAGTGAAGAGGATGTAGAGAATAGGGTTAGGTGGAGACAGATGATTCGCTGTGGGGACCCCTAAAAAGGGAACAACCGAAAGTAGAAGAAGAAGAAGACTTTGGCACGTTAAGCGTTCACAGCTGTAATATCTTTACTGAACACTAGATGGCAGCAGAACGCAGAAAATTGCATCCGTGCCAACAAAACCGTTTTTATAATAATCTAATTTATTTATCTGTCCGTTTACTGTACTGTGGGTCACAGGAAGCCTGGAGTCTATTCTTATAACCCAGACCGTGTAAACGTTTAGTGTTTATAGCGAAAACAAATGATGCAATTATATAATAAACCCAAGAGTGCAATGTAAATACAGGAACGGTACAAGAAGCATAATTATATACATTTTTCTTCCTAATAGCTTAAAACCTACCTAATAGCTTTTAAAGCAAAACACATAAAATTACACACTGCATTAAGCATTAAACGAAGATTAAACGCTAAAATAATATTCATCATGGCTTAGCGTATTATACCGCTGCTTTATTCAGTGCCTAGCATGAATTATATGGAATTTTGCCTTTTGAGTTTTTCCTGTTTTTGTTATGTCCATGTTCAGCGCTGAATACCTTTGTCATGTTACACCTCACAGTGGTGGTTAATATAAAGCTCATGTAAAAAAAAAAGTTCATTGAAAAAAACCCAACAAAGCTATTTTTATCCCTCACATAAATGTCTTTATTTAGATAACGAATTAAAAGCTTGTGGCTTCAATTCCCGGCATCATCGAGCTGAAACTGTTGGGCCCCTGTTGAAGGCCCTTAACTCTGTTGATAAGGTTGGATAAAGAAATGAGATAAATGTATGTCTCTCTGGACAAAGGGCAACAACTGTAATAAATGCCAGAAATGTAAAGTTAATGATGATATCAAACCTATTTCTGTGCTCTGATCTGCCCCAAGTGTTTGTTCATTAGCATCGAAAATTTAAAAGCATTATTTTTATCCACTAAAATTTATTCAAGGTTATTCTAACAAAGGAAAAAAAAACAAACTCATCATAATGAAAGCCAAATGAGTCAGTGTCTTATAGATCAGCACTTAGAGACGATAAGCCCCAGAGGCAGTTTCCCAGTGATGACCTTGTCTTCTAGACAGCCATCCTGGTTTGTCTGGTCAGAGGAGATCTGACCCCTTAACTGAGCCTGGATTCACCCAAAGTTTTTTACTCCATTTTATCACAGAGTTTTGGTTTTTTGCCGCTGTTGCCTTTGGCTTGTTTAGTTGGGGACTCTACACTGCATTGTCTTATTTACATTTACATTTACATTTGCAGTATTTGGCAGACGCCCTTATCCAGAAAGACCCCTGGCCGGGACTTGAACCCAGGACCTTCTTGTTGTGAGGCAACCGTGCTAACCACTTAGCCACAACTGCCCTGGTGGTGATGATTTTCTTATCTATGTGAACTTTAGGTGAAACTGACATTAACTCCAGTTAGCTGACTAGCTCAGATTAGCGACCGTGAACAGTGCTGTCTAACAGTTACTACGTGGTTACGGTACATAAACCATTCATCAAATTAACTCTGTCTTTCCACAGTTTTTCCACTTCTTCTTTTTTTACTTTTTCTTTTTCCAGAAGGGATTCAGGCTTCTTTGACACTGTAAGCAGTTTTGGCAGGTTATAATGCAAAGTTTTCATGTTGCGAATGATGAATCCAGTCATGTGTTACTATCAGCTACTATAAATCCGACTGAGGGAGAAGATTGAGCTGCCGGATCAAAATGACTACTAAAAATACAATGTAATTAGTTTTTGTAATATTTTAAAATAATATAACATTTTTATGAATAATATTTTTTTAAAAATGTTTACTAATAATCAGGTGTTGGGAAGGTTAGTTTGGAAATGCAAGATTATAGATCAGAATTGATTGATAAAGTTATACGTAGTGTAACATTTTAATTACCGGATTAAATTTAAGTACAACAATTTTTGGTGATTTATATCAAAAGCATCCAGGGGTTTTCAGCGCCAGGGGACAAAGTCAGTTTTCGCGCCCCCTTCTGACCCCCTCTTGACAAGGTGTGAGCCATAAGAGGGGTCCGTCATGCTTTGAGTTTTAGAACATGAAAACCTGCGTTTCGTGGTATATTTTTAGTGTGTAAAGAGGATGAAAAAAATACATATAATTAAGACAACAATACTACTATATATATAAGATATAATTGGCGGAAAACATTTACGAATATATTCGTAATTATGTAACATCAGTTTGGCGCCCCAGATGCTGCGCACGGGGACAGATGTCCCCACCTGCTACACCACTAAAAAAAAGCATTAGAATATCACTTTTAATAAAATTTAATAAATGGATTTAGCAGAAAATATCAAAAACAGGTAAAGCAACAATATTAATATTAATATAAATTATATTATTTAACATATTCTGGGTTTTCAAAAAATATTAAGATGTAAAGATGTAAAGATGTCTTCAACTTTACCTGTAATATAATTACATTTTCTAAGTAACTGTACGTTTGCTGTTACGTTTATTTTGGAAAAATTATGCAAGGCTGTTACATGTAACTATAGTGAAACACTAATGATAATAATATTAAATTAGTTGACTTGGATTTGGACGCCCCTTGTGGGTGGGTGGGTGGCGCTCCTAGCATTAGCCTATTCCGCTTAACGGAAGAGTCTGTATACAGTCAAACAATGATATTCTACATCTCCTTATTTCTCTTCATGTGTCTTCCTCACAAACACTCGTATTTAGAATTTTTTTTTTTCTGATAAAATTATCTTCCTTCTCATTTTATGGACACTGGATTTAAGAAAATACATGCATTATGTCAAACGTCCCCCAAAACAAATTACGTACATGACCTGCCACTCAGTAAAGGAAGCGCACATACTTATCTGTCAATCACTGACTGTAAATTCTGAAAGCTCCGCCTCTTGCTAGTGTATAGAGTTCAGGTTCCAGTCGTGTGTTTGGCTGTTTGTGTTTTGTCTTTAAAAGGTGAAAAAGTGTCCACCCACTATTATTTATGCTTGTCATAACGAACTTGCACTCTCGACACTCACACCCACCACCCACACACCTGATCAATTCCCCCAGTAATACCAGCAGCCGTTGGTTGACAGTGACAGCATTGATGCATGTGCTAAGTAGGTGTCCTCACTCAGTCAGCGCTTAGGTTCAGCTCTTACGAACGCTCCCCACGGCGAGCTTCTGCGGTGGCTCGCTTTATCTCGTCTCAGCCAGAATGTTTCAGAACTCTGTGGGGGTGGGAGATCCTGAAAGCCCTGGATAAATCTGATCTGTGAAAGGTTTCACTGAAGTGTTTATTAAAAAAGAAACAGCCAACAATGCCCAAGGCGATGACAAAGCCTTCTCAGCAGGACTTGGCCTGTTCTATAGACGCCCCGTGATGTGCCTTCATCTCAACTAAGAGGTGGAGGAGGAGAAGAGGAAAAGACGTTGATGCTGAGGAGGATGATTATGATGAGAGGAAGAAAGAGGAGGACTAGATAAAGAAGAAGCGGAAAGACTAGGAGAAGGAAGCGGATTAGGATGCTGTTGAAGAGAAAGAGGGAAAAGGAGAATAATAGATAGTAGGAGAAGGATGATAAAAAGGAGGTACTTGGATGACTATATAAGGAGAAGTAGGTTAGGAAAACAGAGGATGAGGATGATGCTGAGTATAAGAAAGATGATGACGCTGATGATGATAAAATGGATGAGAAAGAGAGATAGTTGGATGATGAATATGAGTTTAAGGGGGAGAAAAAGAAGGGAGATGAGGATGATAAAGATTAGAAGAAGGATGATTAGAAAGAAAAAGATGATGAGAAGCTGGATGGTGATTATGAGGAAGAGGAAAAGGAAAATGATGAGGAGGAGAATAATAGAGAATAGGAGAAGGAGTAGAAGAAGGAGGTGCTGGATGAGGATTAGAAGGCAGAGTAGATTAAGAAAAGGTTTACAGAGGATGTAATGCTGAGTATAAGAAAGATAATTATGAGGATGAGGGTGATGATAAAAATGACGAGAAAGAGATATGAGAAGGAGAAAAAGGAGGAAGATAAGGATGATAAAGATTAAAAGAAGGATGATAGGAATGAAAAGGATGATGAGGAGCTGGATGGTAATTATGAGAAAGAGGAAAAGGAGGATGAAGAATGTCAGTAGGAAGATAATAATGATAATGATGAGTAGGAGGAAGAGTAGTCTCAGCCCCACAGACCGCTGGCATGTCAGGCGTCTAAACACACACACCAGCTTGCTGAGGCTAATCGCCTTTCTTCGTGATTTATTTTTTCATCATGATGTAGTGTGTGATTGACTAGGGCGAAACTTACAGGTTCTATTAATTCCTTATAGAGCTTAGAAACTCTCCAATCTGATTGGTCAGATATATATATATATATATATATATTATATATATAATATATATATATATATATATATAATATATTAATAAAAACAATTAATGATTAATAGTATGGGTAGTAATATGAATTAATAAAAAATATGATTTATATTCATTTTATTTTTCATCTAAATTATAAATAACAGTAATGATAAGCAATGAAACAATAGCAATATAAATGCAAAAAAATAATAATATTATTGATGTTTTATATTTTAGTGAAGGTGGTTGTGGTTAATACTACTACTAATAATAATTTCTAATTATGACTCAATTTAAAACATCTGTATTTATATTTTCATATATAATGTTAATAATATTTTATATTTAAAATGATAGGTACAAATAAGGAAATATAAATGCATTAAAATTGATTCGACCTTAGTTTTGGGAGCCATAATACATATATGCAGAATTTACTGAAAGAGAGTAAAAAATAAAATAAAATAAGATAAAATAAAATAAATAAAATATAATAAAAAAAAAATAAATAAATAAATACATTAATAAAGAAGGAAAAGCTATTTTTCTTCTTCTTTATCTACTTTTTAAAAAATATTATTATCTATGAATATTATTATTCTCTATAAATATTAGATGTATTAAATCCAAACTTTGGCTTATGTTGTCTTACATACAGCCCAAAATATATTTTTTTATTTTGACAAAAAATGTCCTTTCTCTTGTCAATTCCTTTTTGTCCTTAAAAATATGACCACTCTGAGGTGCTGTGTGTTCATAAAATAACCTCAAAAACTCCAAAGAAATCAGATGTGTAACACAGTTCAAAACTTCATCTACAAATCATTAATTAACACTGACCCATTCCGAGGTATCCAGAGATCGTGTCAGCACTGGTAGACCTTCAGGGAGAAGATGCCAACCCTGCAAGGATCCTGAGGCATCAGTGAACTGGTTCCTGACCCTTATTCTCGATTTTGAGGCGCTTCAAAGATGGACTGGGACTCACTCTGCTCCGCTGACCCGAGGCTACAGTTTACACTACATTTGCTCATTACAATTTGCTGTAATTAACAACAACAAAAGGATGGGTTTCCTATTGAGTCTGGTTCCTCATAAGGTTTCTACCTACTTCACCTCAGGGAGTTTTCCCTTCCTCTCCCACAAAAGGGCTAAACAAATAAAATTGTATTATATTAAATTGAATTAAATTGAATTGACTTGAATTGAATTAAATTGATATGACTTACATTGAATTGAATTGAATTGAATTGAATTGAATTGAATTGAACCGAACCGAACCGAACCGAACCGAATTGAATTGACCGTGTGCTAAAAAAAAACTCTTTTAAAAATGACACATAAAATTTTAATCATCATAATTAATGCTAAGTGTTTAAGGTGTTGGACTGCTAATCAGAAAATCGCTGGGCCCCTGAGCAAGGCCCCTAACCCACTTAGTTGAATAAAAATTCACTCTAAAAGTCACTTAAGACAACGGTTTCTGCCAAATGCTGTAAATGAAGGTGAATTAACAAGTATTTACTTGTGTTACAGATGAAAATAAATAAAATCTAAGACCAGCGGATCCACTAGGCCAAAAAAAAAATCACATTTTCATTTTCAATTATACACTCACTTTTCTTTAATGATCATTTAATCCTCTGACAAATAAAGTGACACAGTTGGTTACCCCTGATTTTAATAACTTTTAAATGCACCTGATTGCGGATGTGCTCCATCTCTAAAAAAAAATTAAGTCAAGTCAATCCATTGTCTTTGATCTGTTGAGTGTGTTAAATCAGTGTTCACAGGTGGCGGCCGGTGTGTTAAATCAATGTTTACCAGTGGCGGCTGTTTAATAGGGCCAGTGGAGCGCCCCCTCCAGGAGAGGAAAGCTACTTACCATGTTTTTGCTAAGTTAAATATTAAAATTTACATTTCTGCCATGAGACAGACGACCTTATTCAGAGCAGCTTACAATTTATATTATTTATCCATCTGGGCAGTTGAGGGTTAGGGACCTTGCTCAGGGGCCCATATATATTGAAAATTTATAAGAAAATAAAACCATTCAGTCATACTATTTTACAGTCAGTCATAATATCATTTATTAAAAAATCCAAAAGCCCAAGAAAAAGATTAATGTATTCTTGGGGGCCCCCTGGTGGCCACTGGGGGCATTTATCAGCTGTTTAGTTTGCATGTGTTTATGTTAGCTGGGGGCATCCAAATTCATATCAAAAAGGCCCTTTCCTCATTCGTAAATCAATATTATTTTTATATTTTTGCCTCATGTAATTAGAAATTAGGAATAAACAAGTCTCGTTTCTGCTCAGCTAAATGTGATGCAAGTCATGCCTTTTATTGTTTCTCCCCTCTAGTGGACAACATTAGTATTACAGGCTTCATCGTTGAACCTGTTTAATATTAATAGCTTAATTATTTGAATGATTAGCTTAATTACTTGAATTACTAATACTAATAAACTCACGTTGAACTCGAATTCACTGATTTATGCTACATTTATCACATTCTTTAACAGTCGACTTTACCATGAACATTTTTAATATTTAAGCTAACAGAAAAGATACACCATGTTTGTGCCACCTCGTTTTTAGCGCCACCCACCACTGACATACACTATAATCATATTGTAAATAAGTCCTGGAAGGAGTACAAGAGTACAAGTTCTTAAGGTATAAATGTACAATGCTGCAGAACAAAAGGTGAGATTTTTTTTAACCTTTTTTCTCAAGACTAGTTCAAGACCGTTCCCAGCAGCCAGAACTGAGCGACAAGTGCAGAATCTTCAAGCAGAAGAAACATCAGGATGAATCAGACAGATCCAGAAGAATAAGATAAACCACAGCCGAACAGCAGTTCCAAGATCAGGGGCTGGCATCACATCAGACAGCAGGGGTGAGAGAGAGAGAAAGAGAGAGAGAGAGAGAGAGAGAGAGAGAGAGAGAGAGAGAGAGAGAGAGAGAGAGAGAGAGAGAGAGAGAGGGAGAGAAAGAGAGAGAGAGAGAGAGAGAGAGAGAGACAGAGAAACAGAGAGAGAGAGAGGGAAAGAGAGAGTGAGAAAGAGGAAGAGAGAGAGGGAGAGAAAGAGAGAGGAAGAGAGAGAGATGCAGAGAAACATTAAAAAAACAGAGAGAGGAAGAGACAGAAGAAGAGTTGAGAGAGAGAGAGAGAGAGAGAAAGAGAGAGTGAGAGAGAGAGAGAGAGAGAGAGAGAGAGAGAGAGAGAGAGAGAGAGAGAGAGAGGAGGAAAAAGACAGAGACAGAGATGAAGAGGACAGATTATTAGATACGCTCTTGACCTACAGTGCTATAAAGCTGTATAGATTGTGAGAGTGTGTAAGCAGGCACCCTGGCAGGTCAAGCTGTGACAGCACAACTGAAGAGAGGGACAGAAGGTAAGACAGGTGTGCGATTCATCATCCTACTCTGCTTACAAACCTGAGTGAATCCTTAATGCCTATTTCTCCTGCAGAAGCCTGTCCTGTTTGAGGTGTTTGACTGCTGATTGAAAGATAATGGGTTGAATTCCCAGCACCACCAACCTGCCACTGCTGGGCCCCTGAGCAAGGCCCCTAACCTTGTAAATGTGAAGGTAAATATTGTGTATGAGTGTAGACTCACAGATACGACTACTCCATACAATTTCCTTTTTTACTTAAAACACCAACAATTTTTTGCAGATGATCTCTGTTCTTATATTGTTTACATTAGATATTTATAAACTTGCGCTTGTATTGTGTTTTTGTATTTTATCTGCTTTTATACTTTGTAAACACTTATAATTTCTACCCATTGCAGATTCTATATATACACATTTTCATTACTTTATTTGATACAGTCGTACTTTGTATACGTCTGTATTTAGTTTGCATTAACACTTTGTCTATTATCTACCTATCAGCTTGTCTACATTCACAAATGTTTGTTTTTGTACCTTGTATATATTTTGTATACAGAAGTGGGTATCAAAACGTTTCGAATAGGCTTGTGCTGCCATCTGCTGGTGTTTCTTAAAACTTTTTGATACCCTCTTGTATTTACAATTGTATTTTCTTATTATTTATATTTTGTCTACTTTGTGTGTATATTATATATATATATAATACTGTATAATAATATATAGATATATATATATATATATATATATATATATATATATATATATATATATATATATTTATACAGTATTATATATAATAAATATTTGTCTACCTACCTCTAATATAAATTTATACATGCAGACTTTTTATTTATTTAATTTATACTTTCTTATCATTTATTAACTTCCTCAGACATTTTTATTTTGTATTTAGTTTTTCGCATTTATACTTTGCACGTTATCCACCTACCTTAAAATGTCTACATTTACAAATGTTTGTTTTTATACTTTATCAGCATTTTTACTTTGTAAACATTTGCACCTTTTGTCCACTTTTGTATATTCTCAATGTTTATATTTTTTAGTTTTATATAAATACTGTATATAATACGCAGAGTAAATGTATATATTTGTCTGTATTTACACATTTACATTATTCTTCTATCTATCTCTATATTTGTCTGAAATTGTAATTGGTAACATTTATTATCTACCTTATCTTAGGTTGCCTTCATTTACACATACACATTTTCCATATAATGTATTTACTCTCAATCTACATTTATTTCCAAGTTACCTAAAGTTACACATTTTTCACTTTGTTTACTTTTACTACATTTACACATTGTCTTTATATTTTTCACATTATCTACCCATCCCAAACTGTCATCTATCTATCTATCTATCTATCTATCTATCTATCTATCTATCTATCTATCTATCTATCTATCTATCTATCTATCTATCTATCTATCTATCTATCTGTTGGTTAAAACGTCCATCTAGTGTTTCTACTGAGACTATAGACTTTGGACATGTAAGTGCTAAAGTCTCTAACCTGTACTTTTTAGCTTGGTGGTTAGAGTGCTGGACCACTAATTGGAAGACTGTGGGTTAAATTCTCAGCAACACCAGCAAGCTACCACTGCCGGGTCCCTAACCAAGGCCCTTAATTCTCAGCATATTTATCCAACTGAGCAGCGGGATAAACAATAAAAAAGATGTAAGTTGTTGTGGAAAAGGGCATCTTTCAAATGCCAGAAATGTCAACATGAAAGGTTAAAAGTAAATGTGTTTTTTAGTTGGCTTGTGGTTATGCAAAATTCACATGACAACATGAAGGATGTAGTATGTCTGGGTTGTACTTATGCTACACATGTATAATGATCACTGTATTATTAGCCAAGCATTCTGTATTATTAGCCAAGCAGTGCGCTGCATGCAACAAAATGCAATAGGTCTTCAGTGGAATCCAGTAGGTACTGAATCTAATGATAGGTCCTAAGTGAAATCCAGTAGTTACGGAATCTAATGCAGTGGGTCCTAAGTGGGTCCTAAGTGGAATCTAGTAGGTACTGAATCTAATGCAGTGGGTCCTAAGTGGAATCCAGTAGGTACTGAATCTAATGCAGTGGGTCTTAAGTGGAATCCAGTAGGTACTAAATCTAATGCAGTGGGTCCTAAGTGGAATCCAGTAGGTACTGAATCTAATGCAGTGGGTCTTAAGTGGAATCCAGTAGGAAAGTAATCGATTGCTGTGGGTCCTAAGTAGAATCCAGTAGATACCGAATCTAATGCAGTAGGTCCTGCGTGGAATCCAGTAGGTAATGAATCAAATGCAGTGGGTCCTGAGTGGAATCCAGTATGTACTGAATCTAATGCAGTGGGTCCTGAGTGCAATCCAGTAGGTACTAAATCCATTGCTGCAGGTAGTAAAATGAGTGCAGCGGTTACTGGATCCAATTTAGTGGGTACCGAATTAAATGCAGTAATAACATAGTAATAATAGTAATAACACAAGAGTAGTAGGGGCTAGATTATTGAATTTCACAACTGACTAAGAAATTTTTATCTAAGCTATATTATCAGAATGATATTGATCCATAACACTAAGAGACAGGAAGACAAAAACTTTTCTCAGACATCTCTGTAGCCAATTGCAGCTATCGCAGGATTTTGTGTTTATAGTTTTCATGCATATTGTATGTTCTAGTGGTTTTTCTTGTAGTTGCGTGTTTTTGAAAGCATCTAGGGAAATATCAGAAAATACTAGGTTGCCAATTTCCGCGGTTCTGGCCAAGGGCTTTAAAGACTTTGAGGCATGCATGGCTACAGTTTAGCCTGATTAGGTTAGACTTTTGCAGGCAAAGTATTTTTGTTCCCACAATAATGCCTGATCCATCAATGTCAGGGTCAGGCGTATAAGCCCACAGCAATTGAGCTTTGATGAATCACTCCTGATCCGAATTGACATGCGTACCGAACCCGGCCATGAACTATCTGCACATAGGCATCAAGCTCAATCATCCTGCGCCGCTTTTGGAGAGATGAGCTAAGGCCCGATCTTCACCTGAAGCCTCCCAATAGGCACAGAATTAGCTGGGAACTAGACACTCTTGAAGAAAGGGCACATAAGAGTATCAGTCGTAATGTTGCACCGGTTTATGAGATGTGCTTTAGTGCTCACCAGAGAACCGTAGGCTGTTCTGTTGATGAAGGTTCATGAATTGAGGGCACGTCGGAGATTGTGAACTCTCCCCTTGGAGCCGTAATCATTCATATTCTGCCTGATGCCCCTCACACTCGCAGGCACTAAGCTTTACTCATGCACATATAAACCCCTGTGTTTTACTCTAGCGTGAATGCAGACGACACTTTAATCCTCTGTAAGAGAAACACTCCAGTAGCCCTGATGTGGAGAGACAAAAGCTACAAAAAAACGCAGTGTAGATAAATCTAAGATTTGTTTTTTATTTCTAAGCCATCACATTAAAACTGATAAAAAAGAAGACAAAAAAGGTCATGTTTTGGTACTAAAAGTCTCTACGTCTCTGTAAATCATGTCTCATTCTGAAAATTGTCTGTCATTATAGCCAGCAGTTCAAATCTACACCAGCTTTTAAAACACTTCCAGTAACCACAAAGTGATGGATGCTTCCCGAATTTGGTTGCTGTGGTTTACAGCACCTACACTGCTGCCTCTTCCCTGAACTTGTTAGGATAAAAAAACCACTGGGAATATTTTGCAAGCTGAGTAAATTAGATGTTCGAATGAGAGTTGGAATTATGAGAGAAAGCTTTATTTTACGTTTATATTTACAGCATCTAGCAGACGCTCTTATCCAGAGCGACAGACAAAAAGTGCATTAAGCTTAATACTGATTCACTAGATCACAAAACAAAGTGTAACAACCCACTTTATGTATAACAAGTTTATAGCGCTTTTAACGATAGCGATTGTGTCAAAGCAGCTTTACAGAATCGAATAGTACAACACTTTTTATCCATTTAAACTATATTTACATTTACTGCTATTTTTCTAACATTTTATTACAAAATGCATTCTTCCTATTTACATTTAAAGCATTTGGCAGACGTCCTTATCCAGAGTGACTTACATTTTATGTTTTTATACTACTAAGCATTTGGTGGTTAAGTGCCTTGCTCAAGAGTCCAACAATGGCAACTTGGTGGTACTGGGAATCAAAACCCTGAACCTCCAATTAGCAGTCCAACACCTTAACTACTGTATGGTGGGACTAACTGTACCACAAGGTTACAGGTAAAAATAAATATAAACCAGTTGTATAAATTACAGCTGGCAACCAAACATGGAATAACTTATGATAGATTCAAGCATTTGTTCAAAATGAAGACAAATAAGTGTCATATTTTTTGTCTTGTGTGATTATCGACTCCATTTACAATTTAATTGTTATTTTTAATTTTACAGCATGACCACCAGTTGATAGGAATAAAGCCAGGAATAAAGCAAGGCAGCACAGTGGGTTAGTGGTTAACATTGTTGCCTCACAGCAAGAAGGTCCTGGGTTTGATTCCCAGGCAGGAGTCTTCCTGTGTGGAGCGTATTCTCCCTGTCCTTGTGTGGGTTTTCTCACCACAGTCCAAAAACATGTATGTTAGATTGATTGATGATTCAAAATTGCCCATAGGATTGAGTGTAAGTGTGTGGGTGGCCCTGTTATAGACTGGCGGGAGAGAGAGAGCAGAGAGGCTGACGAGCGAACAACTGTTTGTTTATGATTGACCATAAACACACTTTTTATATACAGTATAATATGTCGTAAACAGCTTTAATATAAGAGGTATAAATGATACGGGACATGCTGTTAGCCGAGAATAATTGCTTTCAGGGTGAAAAACCCTGGGTGGAATTGGTGGCTCATGGTTAAGGTGTTGAAGTGCCAACCCAAAGATTCCCAGCTTCACCAAGCCACCACTGCTGGGCCCCTGAGCAAGGCCCTTAACCCCAAATTTCTAAGTTGTATAAATGAGATAAATGTAAGTAGCTCTGGATAAGTGCGTCTGCCAAATGTGGTAAATGTAAATGTAAACCGTTAGCACTGTGCGAGTATGTAACGGGGGGGGGTGTCGGTACACATAATACACACATTTTTATTATTCAAATCCGTATAAAATCCGGCTTCAATAATCAGATCAACCGGAACCAGGGAACACCACCAATAACACACAATATATTTGTTTATCACCAGTGAAATTGCATCTACGCTAACATATGTCTGTTCTTTGTTATTCCGAGCTCACCGTCGCCACCATCACTTAGAGACAATAAGGCAGTTCCTCTTGTCTTCTAGGCGGCCATCCGGACAAGACCATGGAAACATTACTGCAGCATGGGTAACCTACTGGTTTATCTGGTCAGAGGAGAACTGACCCTCCGACTGAGCCTGGTTCTCCCAAGGTTTTTTTTCTCCATTCTGTCACCGATGGAGTTTTGGTTCCTTGCCGCTGTTGCCTCTGGCTTGCTTAGTTGGGGACTCCTAATTTCAATCAATATCAATCAAATTGACTGTAATAATGAATATTTAATATTGTCGTCTCTGAGGTATTTCTGTAAAGCTGCTTTAAAACAATCTTGATTGTTAAACGCGCTATAGAAACAAAGGGGACTTGACTTGACTTGATGAAGGTCAGGTGAAAGAAGGTTTCTGGATCCAATAGCGATACTGCTCAGAAGTCACTTGTTATTCGTGTGATAAGATCTTCTCAGGGCTGAAACTATATTTAGTAATATGACAAATAAATATTTGTGCGATCAGCGGACTGAGGCAACTTTATGAGAGGAACTCTTTATTTACTCAGATAAAAAAGTCCATTGAGACTGCGTTGATTAAGAAAGACTTTAATCAAATTTTATCCTGACTGCAAATACACTGGATGGAAAAAGTCTGTAACGTCACTGAAAGTTTGTTTTTTTTAATATTTGGATTAATTGAATATTTACTACTATTTAAAAATTATTTTCGAACAAGGGCAGCGTGGTGGCTTAGTAGTTAGCACTGTTGCCTTAGAGCATTAATGTCCCAGGTTTGATTCCTCTGCAGGGGGCTTTCTGTGTGGAGTTTGCATGTTCTCCCTGTGCAGGTTTACTCCGGGTTCTCTGGTTTCCTCCCACAGTCCAAAAACATGTAGATTGATGTAGAATGATAGATTGATTGGTGATTCTAAATTGCCCATAGAAGTTAGTGTGAGTGTGTTTGTGACCCTGTGATGGACTGGTGACCTCCCTAGGGTGTCCCCCTCCTGCCTTTAACCCTTTCAGAGACGGCTGGGATAGACTCCAGCAGATTCCTGTAACCCTGAATAAGTGGGTATAGAAGATAAATGACAAAAAATGTTTAATATATCAAATATATAATAGTTTAATCTCTGTGCAATTTTCAGGTCTCTATTTCAATAGTAAATTAATTTCTAATAAAAATTTTAATTTCCTTCTATACTGTATATAGATGGTTCCCAACCTTTTTTGTCTGAGCCCCTTTTTCCCCCCAAAAATATTTTTAGGGTCCCCCTTCACATTTAATGCTATTATCACTCTTGGTATTTCCTGCATTTCCTGTTTGCTGCACTGCGACCTGAATTGGTGGGAGCTTTCTCACCTGGATCCAGTATACCCGGGTCATTACTATCAGCTGCTGAAGGTGAATCAGTGAGACACGGTAGTTTTCATGGAGGACGAATTCCAAATTTGGATAAAATGAGCTAATGCAATGTGATTGTTTCCCGTAACGCTCACTGCTCAACACATTTTAAAATATAACTCGACTCCCTCACAGAGCTTGCTGAGGATCCCTTGTAAGTCGGGACCTCCCTTTTGGGAACCGCTGCTGTATATAACAAAATACTTATTTACTCTTACTTGAGTCATATTATTTTTCAGTACTTCTACTTGTTTCTTCAGTACTTTTTCCAGCACTGGCATGTGAAACTTAGAATTTATATAGCAGTAGTGCCAGATAAACTCAAGGTTAAGGTGTTAGTCTGCTAATTGGGTTCAGGGTTCGAGTCCCAGCAACACCAAGATGCCACTGTTGGGTCCCCGAACAAGGTCCTTAACCCCCAGTTGCTCTGATGTATAAAGGTGATGAATGTAAGTCGCTCTGGATAAGGGGCGTGTGCCGAATTCTGCACACAGTGGTGCAAATAGAAAAATGTAGTTTCAGTAGAGTTAAAATACAGCCTGTTATTGGCCAAACTATTTAAAAAAAAATTGCAATCAAACACAGAGAAGGTAATAAGATTTATGTCCAAATCTGTATCATAACTTTTATTAGATATGACTTGACTAAGAAATTTGTGCTTAAACACACACATAAAGACAAACCAAGCGGAAAATAAAACATGTATATGGAGAATAGAGAAAATTTACAGCCTGCTGACAAATTAAAGAAAAAAAAATCGGTTTCAGAGTGCTTTGGCTTTGACTTTACAATTCTGTGGTAGTGCGATGGAGAGACGAAAGCTGTTTTTCAGAAAGATTGTTCCTTAGATGGTGTTTAATCTGCTCTGATGGTGATTGATGACGGGAACGCTGTGTTTCTGCATTTGGGTTGAGTTCAGGTCATTTTTAAAGTCTATAAAATACTTCATTTATTTACTTAATTTCCATCTCTGTAAACTTGTTCAGTGATCCTGGGTGCATTGACAATGGGGGCGGAGTTATCTTGAACTAGGCCTATTGGTGTAGTTAAAATAAACTTGTGATGATTTGTATGGTTTTTAAATTAATTTATCTGCAAATGTGACTATTTACTTTATTAACCATACCAAGCTAATCTTAGAAACTAAGTGTGTTTGATTAAAATAGCCTGGCGTACCCTGTACATTGTACAGTTGTGACAGAATAAACAATTTTGCTGTTGCTGGCAACAATGGCATGCTGGCTAAACAGCAGAAGATCATTCTGATGTGTGAGAGGATAAAAGAAGCCGAGCTGTCTGATGTTACAATGACTTTCTGACAAGTTAATTGGATAGCGGTGAGCGTGAGCGGTGTCACAATCCCAGACTAAAAGTCAACGGCGCCATCGGTTAGCTGCAGTTCAGTGATTTTGCCACTACCAGCATGGTGTTTACGTGCTTTAGAACTTGGTGTGTAGAGATGATTGATCATTTTATGCAAATGAAACAGTCAACTAGTAAAAGAATCTGAAAGGATGTTAGAGAAGTATAAAAAACTCCATCTATCCGAATGTACAATCGTATAATAATTTTTCTTCACTTCTTTTGCTTTTACAAGGTGCTCTCTCCATCCAATTATCATCCAGAATTAAACACATCACACCAGGCCTCAACCATGTAAGGGTGGTTCGCCTACGGTGGTTCAAGCTGTAGGATTGCTGAAGGACTGTTATCAGCACTGTTATAATAATAATAATCAATTCATTGTGCAGGGTACGTGTACAGAGCCAATGAAATGCTTTTTTTTGCATATCCCATCTTAGTAAGTTGGGGGTCAGAGCGCAAGGTCATCTATGATACAGCGCCCCTGGAGCAGGAAGGGTTAAGGGTCTTGCTCAAGGACCCAACAATGGCTGGCTTGACGGTGGTGGGGCTTGAACCCAGGTGTTTCTGGTCTTCAGATCAGCAACTCAGCACCTTAACCATTTGAGCCACCACTGCCCCCACCACTTATCGGTGTCCATTACCACTCACTGCCACTTATACCAACGACAGAAATAAGCGCAGTTATAATAGCTAAATATGCGGGAGAGCGTTGCTATTAAGTGATTATGTTGTATTGCTTTAGTTAGCAATGCAGGGTTGAGTAAAGACTAGTTAATACACAATTTATGACGGAAATGGTTTACTATGGTTACACTTGAATCTGTTACAAAATAGATAAAGAATAGGAAAACATAGACAATTAATGGTACCCTTGTATGTATGTAAACTGTTACCTGAGAAGGAGAGAGAGGCAGAAATAAAGAGAGAGAGAGAGAGAGAAGGAGAGAGAGAGGGGGAAAGAGAGAGAGAAAGAGAGAGGAACAGGAAAAGATCTAGCACAGGAAAAGCCAGCAGGAAAAAGGGTCACGCACTAGTTACAATCCTTTTTTATACCTTTTTTGACCATGTGACTAAGAACTAAATGTGAGACATTTAAACTGATTAATCAGTAAATTACAGCTTCACCCCCTGTATAAAACAAGTGACCCTTAGCAGACCCCCCTCTGTGCCTTCAGGAACGCCAAATGGCCCTTTTATTACCCATCGTATTTTTTGGACAGGAAAGCAGAAGTCTGATCATTTTCAGCCTTACAACCAAAGAGCTGTTCATGTCTTACCTGATGAGGAATGTGGTAGTTCATTGGTCAAGTTGTTGAACTATTGCTCTCAGATGGTTGTGGGAATAATTCTAAAAACCACCGAGCTGCCACTGCTGGACCTTTATAATTAGAAATCAGCTAAAAAAATGTCCACCCTGCTACTGTATCGTCAAAATGTATTTATTTATTAAGTAATCATCTATGTAGTTTTGACTTTTTTTCATCAAACTTTTTAAAAAAAGTGCCTTTTTTTTTTTGTAAATTGTATATTTTGTATCTTGTAGTCTCCATCATTTCACAATGAAGCACTTAAATGCTAGAAAATCATTATGGTGTGTACACTAGACCAGCTGTTAAATCACTTTCAACATTTCCACCCAGATGCCTGATTTATCCTGTCAGCAAAAATGATTGACAGGGCCAGGAAATGATGTCGGGCTCGAGTCAGGATGTAATTGATCTGTTATATAAAGTGAGTGACGGCTGGTCGGGTCTCATGACAAAACGTACAGCGAGTCACAGAACCGGGCACTTAGCTCTTTTTCTAACGCTTGTGCTAATTTGAAGCAAAGTATTTAATATATCATGGATAGTAAATTGGCTTAAATGGGAAAAGAGGGACTTTAATTACAGGGCAGACTGGCGGAGAATAACAGATTCTGGCAGAGTAATCAGTTCCATTACGCAGCTCTGCCTTGGCCACTGATTCCTTCAAAGATAAAAGCTTTAATTGGAAATCTATTCCGCCGGCTGTTAGGATCTCATCTCGGGCTACATTCAATATCCATTCTGAAGCCGTACAACTAAATTCCTGCAATAGATTTTTTTATGGAAATCAGGGATTGTGATGATGATAAGAACGACACTCGTGTGTACAATATATATCATCGTTTATTTCCACATGACACAGACGCAGTAATATTGACATAGATATATTAGCATAATCGATTAATCTGATGCACATTCACGTTTTGTGCTTTAAAAAAAAGCTGCCAATTATTTCGGCACTTTTTCAGCTTTTTTATTGAGTTAGTTTTAAATTAGATGCTCATAAACTCAAAGGCATGGTTTTTTCTACAGATGGAATCAATTTCAAAGGCTCGGATCTTCAATATGATATTTTATGGTCAGTATAATATCTTTATTAACTCATCTTTCGTAACCTCTTTATGATGTTTACGGCGGAGGTCGATCCAGAGCTAATCACATAAATTCTGGTATAAAAGAAGCATTTACAAGCTTATCGACACCTCCAAGACTAATTATTATTGCTAATCTGACAAAAACAATGGTTTTGACAGGTGGGAGGAAACCAGAGAACCCAGACGGAACCCAGACAGTAACCTAAACTCAGTATTGAACCAGGGAAGCTTGGAGCTGTAAGGCAGTACCGCTACCGCAGGTGGCAGATCCTTTTCTTATCTAGTGCCTAAATTTTGGAATAATTTACCTACCCTGCACTGTTCGGGAGGCGGCGGACACACTCCGCCAGTTTTAAAAACTAGATTAAAGACACATCTCTTTAAACCTGCCCTACACATAATACACACATTTTTATTATTCAAATCCGGTAAAGGATTATCAGGCTGCAAAAAATCATGTCAACCAGAACCGGGAAAACCACCACCATAAAACACAATATGTATCTCATCAGTCATATCATAATGGCACATCTACACATAAATATGTTCTTGTTTCTTTAAATGGCCATGGCCTACACGACCACGGAACTCACAAGGACTTTACCGACCTGGTCTTACTGGTTTAGGAGAACTGCCAATGGACCCCCCCCCCCCCCCCCCCCCTCCCCCGCCCGACTGTCGCCTCTGGCTTGCTTAGTTGGGGACTCTTAATTTAAACATATTAAATAAATCAAGTGTTTTAATGAATGTTTAATGATGTCTTTTCTGATGTATTTTCTGTAAAGCTGCATTGAATCAATCCCAATTGTTAAAAGTGATATAAAAATAAGGGGACTTGACTTAACTCTGAGGCACATAATAAAATGACCACTTAAAATAAATTTCATTCAGTGACTTTTGTTGCATATTCTATTTAGCATGGTTCTAATTACGGATCGACTGACAATAGTTTTCCCCTAAATTTAACCATTTTTTTTTTACTTTCAGACTTACAGTATTTACAGTGTTTTGAATAAAAATGCTGCCTCGTATCAGTACTGTTGTTATCACCGGGTCATCAGTCAGATAAACATGCAATAAAACGGCATCAGCATTTGTTTGAAAAATCAATATCAGTCAAACTCACTGAATTTTGACAAATTCGAAAGTGTGAACTTTTAATCCAGGGCGAAAAATTCTTAAATCCGTTACTACAGTACTCCTTGTTACTTCTGGAAGGAATTGTGTAAATAAAAACTTAACACCAGACAGTTACAACCTGATAAACTCTGAGATACATTCTTATAACTCCAACAGAATGTTCAGAAGATTACTGTGATGTGAGGCTGCTCAAATATTTTGGAGCTAGGAATTATTTTTAATTGTCAAATAATTGCAAAAAGTCTCCTCAGCACTGATTTAGTATATTTTTATTTATTTATAACCCCAGGATATTAGGCCCTTGTGGATGATTGCCATGTGCTCTGTTTGTTTATATTTGCTCTCGATTTACAGTCTTTGTTTGTAGTCTTGTGATTTTCCCAGGTCTTGTCATGAGTTGATTGTTCCCTTATTGTGTACAGTCATTGCTTGCCCCCAACTCTTAATTATTTAGTGTATATATATATATATATATATATATATATATATATATATATATATATATATATACATACCCCTTTGTTTGAGTCTGTATTTGTCTTGCATAAACGTTAATCTATCGGCGGTCTATCTGTGGTCTAATCTATGTCAGTTCTCCAAGCGATTCTGTTGGTGCTCTGTTAGCTTTCACGCCAATGCTAAAAAGCTAAAGCTAGCTCATTTTGTTTGTTCTGTTTCATAACTTTGTTAATTTATCATATCCTCTTGTCCTCTGTGTCTATCTTTGTCTTCATCTTCACTCAAAACATAACAGTTGCATATCACATACTGTGTGTCAGATTGTCATACGCTAAATCTAGAAACTTTAAACGGTCTTTAGCTTGATCCAAGAATCCTTAATTGTCCAAAAAACCTGGTGAAGGCACCAATAATTGAGATGTTGCTAGTAATAATGGTGATTCATGGTGTATATCTTTGCAAGATTCTGTATACTGTTTGACTTTGCTGTCATTGGTTTTTATTTAACACCGCTACTCCTCCGGTATATCATGCCGTTTCCACTGATTTCTCACTTGCACTTTAATAGTGTCACCCTGCCTCGGTGTCTCTTTCTTGCACTATATCACTTAGAGCTTTACTGCTATTTGCATTTTAGCTTAAATGTTTACTGCCTCTTTATTGCACAGTGACTCTTTACACAATGACAATAAAGTTGAATCGAATTATATTTAATGACGTTTAAAACGATGATGATGATGATGATTAAGTCAACAGTTAGCAATGCCTACCAAAATGTAATGGTTATCATCCCGCTGGTGTATTTTTACTGGAGGATCCAGCCTAATGAGCATTCTGAAAATGTGTACCACTTCAATGGGTACGAGACTAGGTGCCCTTTAAAATCGTCTACTAATTAAGTACAGGGGTTAAATTATGTGCAGGGGCTCTATGGGGTCAGGATTTTAAAAGGAGTCGTTCATTCAAGCGATTCACTCAAGCTGATTCATTAGATGTTTATGCATGGCTAATGTGTAAGAATTGTGTTTCGTGTTTATTGTTTATGTCTTTGTTTACTTCCTGTTTTGTTCTTGTCACGTGATACTTGTCCCTCATGTGTCTTGTTTCGATTGGTTGTCTTGCGTATTTATATTATTATTGTCGTAGTTTCCGGTTTGTCCCTGTACCGCTGTCACGAGTCTGTTCATGTTAAGCTAAGTCTGGTTATGTCAAGTCAAGTCAAGTGGTTCTGCTGTGTCTTAATTTGGATTTTTTTTGCCGCTAAAAAAGCAGTCTGCATTGATGAGCCTAAAAGGGAAGTGACCTAATATTATTGTATTTGCTTATTGACCTGTTTATTGAACAGTCATGATAGTGAAAACATTGTGTGATGTTGCTTAACTATTGTTAATTTTTACCTCAGAATAGCGAGTTTATCGTGTCGCCCGTTTTGATTCCTCCTGGAGAGACTCTTTGAGCCACCTCTCGGCGGCACAACCTTATTCCTTTAATATGCATTATATACAGTAGCTATATGCGCTATTCGTCATGACTCTACAGGAACTGTAATAAAGTCATAATAATACTTGTGTTTTGGTGATTGTCTAGTTATTTTTGGTTTTTGATGTTTTAATCAAGTTACTTGTTTTGCGTTAATGTCGAGCCCTGGAGTCTAAGACACAACATGAAACAAGAAAAACAATACAAGAAACATGAAACAAGAAAACCAAAAGACAAGAACATGAAAACCTTACAATAACGTTATAAAGATTTTTACATCATAATTTAGAAGTAATCTGCTATTTTTTCTATCCTGTTTCTGACACCTTTATCAGAACTCTGTTTAAATAGGTGTGGCAGATTGTCGTCTCGGAAGTAAACGCCACTGCTCTGATTGGCTAACAGTTTTACACACAAAGCAATAGCGATCACAGAACGTTAATAAAAACAGGTACCTGTGCATGTGTGATGCGACATCACAGTCAGATCCAATCTAGTCGGCAGACTCCTCACAACATACTCGATTAATTTCGGTATTTCAGACAAAACTAGCATAAACTTGTTTAAAAACCGAATCCCCTGTGAAATGCAGCGAACAAATGATCAAGCTTTTACTGACGCCGTCTGGAACTTCCTTAAACATAAAGCCAATTCACTGTTTCCTTATGTTGGGATCGGACAGGAGGTTATGCAAAGACTGTGTTTGTTTACAAATTTGGAACTGTGTAGCGTCGTGTCTTTAAAACAATATTTTCCTATCACATTTATGTGTGAATAGGTGGGTGGGGTTAAACAGACAATAATGTAGAAGCAGTGGAGGTGGCCCTTATCCACGCTATTACATCATAAAGTAAAACATTCCAAAACCTGTTGTTTTAACCGACTGCCTCCAACATAAAGGTACAGAATGTCCTCTTATATGTCAACAGATTAAATAGAATTTGGATTTCATAAGCCCTTTAAGTATGCACTACATTCGAGTAACTATATAGCATCTCTACAGTATAGGAAATAATATAACCACCATTCCATAACATACAACGTCAAAGCAGAGCAAATTTCAAGTTGGATAATGTTTAACTTGATGTTTTTAAACGAGGGCAATTTAACAACAGCAAGTAACATTGATTTTTCCTTTTACAAACCCTAATTTACTTAAAAAGTGCTACATCACCGCTTTCCGCATATGACGAGACGTCCCTTTGGCGGACTAGTGGAATAGTAAAGCGTACATCAAATTCTTACTTCAAAAGTTTCATCTATGAACTTTTCACATACTGTATTTGACATACTAAGGATTCGGACCTACTACTCACCCCAGTTTTGCATACTATATAGTATAGAAGTATGCGATATCAGACAGAGCCAAGCATTCTAGCGTGCAACTACCACTCAAATAACTCACTGCCGCTAATGTAATGTATACTTTTCACATGCATTTATAAAGCATTTGCAGACTGTTACTGAAGTTGTGTGCTTTACTCTCTCAGACTTTGTGTGCTTTGTGCCGTTTAATTTTATTTAGCTGTCTGTTTTTACAAAACACAGCCCGTTAAGACGACCCATTAAGGATAATTAACTGTAACTGAGACAAAAATGAATTTCCATTTATGGAACATTAATTTCATCTGGCATGAATCATTTTTTTAATTAAAAAAATGTTCCAGTTGGACATTTTTTATTCGCTCTAAATATACATTGTCTTTGGTCCATTTTGTATATGACCTTATGTATTATTATAGCAAGACTTTTTACTAATTAAATTATAGACGTTTGTTAATTATAAAATGCTCTTTTTATCTGTCTAGTTTGTCTTCCCTGATAATGTTCGAGCCACAATAACTAATAATTGATCTTGTTTTGTGGTCAAACGTTTAACCCTGGGACAAAATGTCCAAGGAACCAGATTACATTGATCATTTACATTTATGCTATTTGGCAGACGCCCCTGTCCAGAGCAACTTAGATTTATCTTTCATTTATACAACTAAACAATTGAAGGTTAAGGGCCTTGCTTGGAGGTCCAGCAGTGGTGGCTTGGTGGTGCTGGGACTTAAACCCCGATCCATCAATTAGCGGTCCAACACCTCAACCACTGGGCTACCACTTCCCTTCTTAATAGACCTTTAGGTCACACTTCATGGACTTTAAGCAACATGATTGAATCAGCAGTTAACTTACTTCTTTATCCAGTAAAATCCAGGTAAAGTGTTGACCTGGTTTATGTTATGTGTTTTTTTTGCTTGAAGAAAGTTGAAAGGTGATTGTGTTTCCTGAGGAATTTCCCCTCACTCCTTAGCGATATTATGCCGTCTCCCTTTTTTTTAGATGACTTGCTTCACAGATTCTGCGCTGATCAAATTATTTTCAAATCATCACCTCTGTGGTTTGTGATGAGCTGATTATGCTACACATCTGTCATTCTATACAGCATCTGCACTCTGCATTGGCTTGCAAACTCTCTAATTATACTTTCTTACAAATACAATTCTCATCTATTGGGTGATTAGCATCCTCATATAAATGTGTTTATGAGGATTTAGTGTAAACAAACATTTTTTTTACCCTATTTAAAATTCTAGGCAAAACATTTTTGAATTGAGAAGTATAAGCATGTATCTTATTAGTCTTGCCTTAAAGAACACTGGTTTAAATATTGTGAAATTCAGAACTAGGGTTTATGATGTCTGATTACATTAGAAAGGATTTCTTAAAAAGAAAAATGATAACTTGAGAACAAAGGTTCAAGTTCGATTAGTCATATCATCATCGTTTTTAAACAATAATGGGGCAGTGGACCAGAAAGACCCGGCTTTAAGCTTCACCACCACTGGCCTAAGTTGTAAGTCTGAAGACGAGGAAGACCCAGGTTTACGCTCCACCACCATCGGCCTAACACCACTGGCCTGACTTGTTGATCTGAAGACCAGGAAGACCTGGGTTCAAGACCCACCACCGCCAGCCAGCCACTATTGGGTCCTTGAGCAAGACCCTTAACCCTTCCTGCTCCAGGGGCACTGTATTATAGCTGACCCTGCGCTCTGACCCCAACTTACTCAGATGGGATATGCAAAGAAACAAATTTCACTGTGCTGTAAAAAGTATATCTGACCAATAAAGGCATTTACATCATCATCATCATCATCATCACCATTAACATCATTTCAGTCTGTATACTGGAAAAATGTTTTTTTCCTGATACAGATGGTCCGAAATGATACTGAAACAGGCTGTGGATTTAAAGTCATGATTGACTGATATTAATTAGCTCAAAGTGTGCCAGGAAAGCATTCTATAACACCACCCACACCAGCCTGGACTTTTGGCTGCATTTAAACTGCAGATTTTGATGCACATTTCTGATTTGGTGACTATATCCCTTTTTTTGATGACCTGATTACATTAACTTTAGAAACTGACCCGTATCTGATATCTGCATTTATATATATCTATACACAGTAAAACAACCCCAGGGTGGACGCACTTACCAGAACAGGAAATATAAAGGCACCATAATCCATTAACGCAATAGATGAAGATTAACTAATCATTCAGTATTTTACTTTCTGCACCATTTGAAGGTCAGCAAAACAATAATCTCTTTAGGCGGAAAAAAGAGAGCCCTTGTTGGGCGCATTAAAGTGCTTAGTTATATATATATATATATATATATATATATATATATATATATATATATATATATGGTTGGTGTCCACTTGAGTTGACATATTCAATGACGTTTGAATCGCACTGACAGGTAAAAAAATCCGATCTGTACTGCTTACATGACAGACACTAATGCACTTATCCGACTCATATCCGATTTATTTCCGCATATAAATGAGGCCTGAAAACGATCTGAAAATATCAGAATGCATATGTTTCTTCCTGCTTACATGATCGTGGGTCACATCCCATCTGTGCCACATTGGAGGAAAAAAAAACAGAATTGGGGCACTTGATACATGCAGTGCAAATGCGTCAAGTCAAATAGTTTTTCTTGTCATTTCAGCCACATAAAGCAGATACAGTACGAGGTGAAATGAAAGAAGAACTAGAGAATAAATTGTCCTAGCAACAAAGTTCATGTGTGCAAACGGTGCAGGACAAACAAAGCAAATAGACAAAACAAACAACACTCCAGATTGTTCAGATAGACCAGGGATGGGTAATCTCGGTCCTGGAGGGCCGGTGTCCTAAAGGGTTTTAGTTCCAACCCTAATCAAACACACCTATATTAAATAATCAAGATCTTGCTAGGTATAATCTAAATTTACAGGTAGGTGTGTTGAGGCAAGTTGGAGCTTAGCAGAACTTCAGGGCCGAGATAGCCCACCATTAAGATAGACAATACAAGCAACACTCCAGACAGTTCAGACAGACAATACAAACAAAAGACTTTCTATACATATCCTATCTTAGTAAGTTGGGGGTCAGAGCACAGGGCCAGCTTTGATATAGCACCCCTGGAGCAGGAAGGGTTAAGGATCTTGCTCAAAGACCCAACAGTGGCTGGCTGGCAGTGGTGGGGCTTGAACCCAGGTGTTTCTGGTCTTCAGATCAACAGCTGGCAGTGGTGGGGCTTGAACCCAGGTCTTCCTGGTCTTCAGATCAGCAACTCAGCACCATAACCATTTGAGCCACCACTTGTGCCCAAACAGTGGTAAAACAGCACAGACTGGAGTATGAGGCAGAAACTAATAGCAGTACTGAGATTGTTGTAGATTGTTGATAACTGCATTAAATTGACATTGTTGTTTAATACAAAACAGCATTAAAGTGTCTGTAAATCAACAGAATATTTTTTATGTGTTTATGTAGTGCTGTAAACGTGTATTTATATTAAATAAGTGTGTGTGTTTGCCAGACTTAATCATTTAATGTAATAGACAGATTTAAGTTAGCCGTTTATCTACACATAAAATTTAATCAGTGAACATAAACTGTACCTGCTCAATGATGAGAAAGAGAGCTACCACTTCTCTTTCTCATCAACAAGGTATTTCTGTCTGCAGAAACTTTTCTGATTGGTATACAGTTTAAAGCAGGTACTGAGATACTTAGAGCAGAATAACTTATATCATGTGTCTCCTTGTTCTGATAGTTGGTATATATGTTACCTGAATCTATTGGCACATTTATTTAGATTTTATGCTCCAATTTGGTATGTCATGATTGACTAATTTAATGATTGGAATTCGGTGGCAGTTTGTGCTGAAAACATTTCGGTTTTATGGTCTATCATTACCGCTAGCTATAATGTTGAATATGTTAATAAGTCAAGTGATAAAGTAAATGAAATAAATTAATCATGAATCAGTAAATTTGAGTTCAATGTGGGTTTATAATCAGTAATTAAGTAGTCAAGCTAATTATTCAAATGATATAGCCATTTAGATTAGAGATTAAGGCTGTAATACTAATGCTGTCCACTAGAGGGAAAAAAACAACAAAAAGCATGACTTGCATTGCAAAGTTTCAATCACATGAAGCCAAAAATATAACAACACTATTGATTTTAGTATTTTACGGTTTTGATTTGTAAATTACAGAAAAAATGTATATATTTCAATATAAATTCACGATTGTATATTTAACTTATTGTAACATAAGAAGATTTGTATTATTTAGCAGTAATTATAAATGAATGGTGGATGTGGAACATAAAGGGTTAAAGTGTTTGCCTGTTAATCAGATAATAATGGATTTACTACCAATCTGCCACCTCTGGGCTCCTGGGCAAGGCCCTTTAACCCTTAAATGTACCCTATAAATAGACAGATTTAAGTTAACAATACGTTATGTTAACAATACGTTAATCAGTTGCTCTGATTAACGTATTGTTAACATAAGAACATTTTTTATTTAGCACTAATTATAAATGAA
Organism: Bagarius yarrelli; assembly: GCA_005784505.1. Classification (NCBI taxonomy): domain Eukaryota; kingdom Metazoa; phylum Chordata; class Actinopteri; order Siluriformes; family Sisoridae; genus Bagarius; species Bagarius yarrelli. Next base: position 1,921,802 of record VCAZ01000091.1, read on the forward strand.
TGGTGGACGTGGTAGCTGAAGGGTTAAAGTGTTTGTCTGTTAATCAGATAATCATGGATTTACTACCAACTTGCCACCTCTGGGCTCCTGTGCAAGGCCCTTTATCCTTACATTTACCCTATAAATAAGATAAATGTAAGTCGTTCTGAATAAGGTCGTCTGCTAAATGCCAGAAATGTAAATGTACATAAAAAGCTGAATGCCCCCAGCGCCCCATACTGAATGGCTGCCAGTGATTAGGAGTTTCAGTGTTTTTAATCAATTGCTTAATGAGTATATATTTGCTTAAATGTATGCTAGAGTCTATGTCTCCCTTAGTTAAATGTTATGCTGGTGCTGATTTTACTCCTAAACTTCTAGTTTGATGGACAACAAATCCTGTAAACTATTGTAAAAGTAATTAAACATAAGATGTCACGGATCTGGAAGAAGTGAAAGAACTGAAAGTGTCTCAGTCGAGTCTGTTATGAGTTATATGCTATTATCTCTACTGCGTCAAGTGGAAAAAAAAACTTAAATTAATGAGGAAAGATGAACTCGTAATTCGATAAAAATGTTCACTGACAGCTGGAGAAATCTAATTAGAAATTTTTGATAGCTGATGAAATAAACCAATCCTCGCTAATGAACTCAGAGATTTGGACCATGCTTTCTTTTCCGTTACACAATACACACAATCGTTCCAAGATCTTTTTTTTTTTTTGTGGAAACCACAACAGGGAACTGGAATTCATCTAGAAATAACAGAAACAGAAGATTTTTCTCTCTCTCTCTCTGCCATACGAAATGATTTAACAGGAGGAACATGTTGTACCGCAGTCAGCATTGCGGAGAACCAATGGTGGTAAAAAATGATGATATAGAATAGAAATGAGAATTTAAAGCACAAAACTGTTTATTAATAGATATTTGGTGCCTAATAACATTTTTAATACATATTAACCTGCAAAAACTTAACAAGGTCAATATTAGTAGCCCGAATCCGGGATTAATTTGTAACCTCATCAGAAAGGGCAGAAAAGGAAAGAAAGAAAAAAGACTACAACAAGTTCTCCTGGCATTATTCAATAACAGAAGTGCACATGGGGAAGATGCAGATAAAGAGAGGATTAGACAGAAATGCTGAGTATCGCTGGCCTGCTGAGACGGATGTGTTGGAGGTTTTTTTGGAGTAGCTGGCAGGGCAGGGGGTGAGAGATTAGTGCAAGCTTTGGACTCATCTGAGGCAATTCCACACAAAGCCAAGAATCCAGCTGGGGCAAGTCAAACCCCCTCCTTCAGCATCCCGCTGATCTGCATCCATAATGACTGCATGCCGAGAACTCCACATACTATCCATCTCACTTTCTCTCTCTCTCTTTCTCTTTTTCAATATATCTAGCGATGTGTCAAATCCAGGCTGCCCCCCCAAAGCACTTCTTCTTCAACATCTGAGCTCCCTGTCTTTCTTCAACTTCACTTTTTTAATCTCTCGTGTTTGTTAGATTGATTCCTTACATTCCAGCATCAAAAATCTTTTCTGCCATACAAAGCTTCCAGGTGGTGGAGACTGGACACAGCTGAGACAGCTAAGACTCTTGCCCAGCTAAAAGTTTTGGGTTTGTGAACATTTTCTGGACCTCTAGGATTTGCTTTAACTTTATACAACATTGCTGAGGCATTTCTTAATGTTTCCATGATGTTGTTATTCGTGTAACTAAGAACATGTCCTTTCAACGTCCTTCCTGTTTTTCTTTGTAATCCACCACCACACCAGATCTTCAGAGGACAATAAGAAATTTGTTAGCCACATATAACATTAAACTTTTATGGACTATAAAAGCCATTCCTAAGAGATGGCATGGAAAAATAGACCGAAAACAAAAAGAGAGACAGAGAGAAATCAAACAAATAAAAAAAGCTAACAAAAAGTATCAAACTATTCCAAGTGTGTGACAACTCGTATAAATACAAATTAAAAGTGAATAATAATTTAGTCATAAAAATGACAGAAATGGAAAATCTGTGTGACTTTTTAAACACTTTGAACTACTGCGAAAGGAAATCTGTTCTATATTAGCTGGATCGCTAATACTAAACATGTACATTACAAAAGCTTTGTGCGTGCATTTTCATATTTATTTATAGTATTATAAATAAATCCTGCCACCATAAAGATAATTAACTAAATTAATGACCTACACTCCCACTCAGACTTACATTAAATCTGTACCTGCACACTTTTTCCTCCAAGTTTTCCTGAAGATACTGAATAATATTCTTTGCATTAATATACAGAAATTATTCTGCTTAGGTCAAAATGTCTGGCATTTGGCAGACGTCCTTATTTAGAGCGACGTACATTCATCCTTCTTATTCAACTGAGCAATTGGGGGTTAGGGGTCTTGCTCAGGTGGTGCTGAGAATCAAACCCTGATCTTCCAATTAACAGTCCAACACCTTAACCACTGTAAAATGTAGATGCCTTTATTTTGTCACATATAATTTTTTACAGCACAGTGAAATTCTTTTTTCACATATCCCATTTTAGTAAGTTGGGGGTCAGTGCGCAGGGTCAGCTATGATACAGCGCCCCGGAGCAGGAAGAGTCAAGGGTCTTGCTCATGGACCCAACAGTGTTTGGCTTGCCAGTAGTGGGGCTTGAACCCAGGTGTTTCTGGTCTTCAGATCAACAGCTGGCGGTGGTGGGGCTTGAACACAGGTCTTCTTAATCTTCAGACTAACAACTCAGTGCCTTAACTATTTGAGCTACCACTGTCCGACTGTGCCACCACTTTCCCCAACAGCTATAATTGCAGCATCACAGATACTTATTTTACATTTTACAGCATATGTCCAGACACCCTAAACCAGAATGACTTACATTTATCTCTATACAACTGAGCAATTTAAGATTAAGGGCCTTGCTCAGGGGCCCAGCAGTGTCAATTTGGTGATGCTGGGAATTAAAACCCGATCTTAACCACTGCACTACAACTTCCTCTCAATAATTATATCCCAATTAATATTTTCCTCTAACAGCACATCCCAACCAAATGTAAGGATTACATGTTTTAATTTGCTAACTAATCACACATCATGCTTCAGTTTATTCATTGACTTGTATGTTACTATATAGAGCTACAGAGAGTTGTTTTATCTGAGGCATTTTTTTTAGCAATTATTAAAAAATGTAACAGGGCAAAAATATTGCTTCTGACTACTGATTAGTACTGGGAATTTTCTTTTCGCGCATTAAAACTAGGTGCACCTTGGTCCCAATGAACCATATTGCAGGTATAATTATTTTTATCTTTTAAATATTGTTCGGATTTCTTTCTAGAAATCCCTGGATAGGATTTGACAAACTTTACACAGGAGTATCAAGAGTTGGTCTAAATTTTTCTGAAAGTGAGTTGAATTAGTGAAACTTTCGACAGAACTGGCCAGGATTGGGCAGAATTTTTTTGTTGGTCTGATTGGTAAAACTTTTTTGCAGGATTGTAAAGAATTTATTTAGGAATGGTTGGGTTTGATGATAATTGTGCAGGATCAATCAAAATACCAATGGAAATGGTAATCATTGGTTAAACTTTCTGCAGGAATGGCCAGGATTAGTCAGAATTCCTTTAGGAATTGCTGAACATTCTGTAAAATAAGTGGAATGTTTACAGGGGTGGGATTAGGAAAACATTTTTTAAAGGATTGGTAAGAATTAGTTTGGAAGTGGGTGGGTTTAAGTTAAGTTATGCTTCATTTGCTGGTGCGTGGGATTGGTAAAAACGTCTGAAGGAATAAAGACGACTGGTCAGAATACCTTTAAGAGGAGGACCGTTTTTTGGGAATGTGCGCAATTAGTAAATCCTTCTGCAGAATAGGCCAGAATTCCTATGGGAGTGGGTGGACTTATGAAAACTCGCTGCAGGATCAGTAGGAGTTGCTTTAGGAGTAGGTGGAATTTATGATACTTTTTTGCATATTTAATCAGAATTCATTTGGTGGCTGAAGGGACTGGTAAAAACAAAATTGGTTAGAATTTGTATGGAATCGGTTGTGGTTAGTAAACTATTCTGCAGAACCAGTAGGAATTCTTTTAGGACTGGGTGGAAATAAATAAACCTTTTTGCAGGATTGGTCATAATTCCTAGGGTCAGTATGGAATTCGGTGGAATCAGTTAAAATTGTCTCTGGTGTGGGTGGGATTGGAAAACTTTCAGATGAATCAGAAGGAGATCCTGTACAATAAGGTGGTATTGGAAATACTTTTCGTACATCATTGGCCAGAATTGATGTAATAATGACATTGGTGAAACCTTCTATTGGAATGTACAGGATCTGTAGAAATTCTATTAGGAGTGGGATTGGTCATTCTTTTGGAATTGGTCAGATTTTTTTTGGAAGTAATTGGGATTGATAAGCAATTCTGCAGTTTCCTTTGGGAATTCATTCAGGTGGAATTGGTAAAAACTTTTAAAAGACGAGTCAATATTTCTTTGGGAGCGGAGTGGCCAGAATTCCTTTAGGACCAGGTGGGACTGATGAAAGGTTCTACAGGAGTAGCTACAATTAGGTTCAATCATCTCATGGGTGGAACTGGCATACAAAAAAATCCTCAAATAACAATCTTTTGTGACCAAATCTTAATTAGTCCTGTGGTTTTATTTATTAATTTGGCTTCACTCTAATATTTCCTTTCAAATCCTTTATTAACTTTTAACTGCTCATGATAATTAGTTCTACCAAGAAAGACAATTAAACTGTCTTGAGAAAACTTGAGTCATTAGCTGGCAAAAAGCAGGATGTGGGGTTAACGTTTATTGTTCATTATCATTCCTTGTAAACGTTTGTCTCATATACTTCCAGCAGCTTTTATTGTGAACCTCCCAATCTGTACTTTCAGTTGGCGGGGTATCAATCGCTCGAGTCAGTAAATCACAATTAATTCAATGTGCAAACATCCAAACTGCAGCCGAAACTATAGTGTGACTGCCAGAAAAATGTATCCATCAATGCCTTGATCAAATTCCATCACTGGCTTATAATGGACACAGAAAATTTGGACAGGTTTTTCAAATTCTCAGAGCTCATTGTGAGAAATGGTACAAAAGGACTGGCAACGCAAATAACCAGAAGGTCTGTAAAAAAACAAAACAATGCGCGATCTGAGTTTCAAACAGCAAGGGAAATCACACATTTGCATACAGAATGACACTCGAAGCAGGCATTAGAAAACTGCCTTCCACACTTACACATTCCCACTGTCCAGAAATCTTAAAAAAAAAGGATGGGGACATTGGAGGAGCCGAAAATCCATTATGGTTTCACATGGGAGACTTTATAGTGGAAATGTGGTGACATCATCATTCCAAGAAATTGTAAAGCCGGACCAAATGCTAGTCAGAGCTTCTGCAACCGTATTAATCTAGATTTTGTGGTGTCTCCTCTGACTTCAAACGGCCAGACAGGCCACTGAGCGTTTCGCTGTAGCCCCTGAGGTTAGTGAAGAGCGTAAAAAGAGCTTTTTTCCCCAATTTGTCGGTGTATTTCTGGAAAACTCTCACATCTACTGTGGGAAGAGATGAAGGTAAAGAATGATTCAGGATATGGGCTGATGTAAAAAAAAATTGGTTCAGCTACAGCTTCAAATATACAAAGTCATCGGGCCGCTAAAAAAGAGCTGTCACTCAAAACAAATGTGTGTGATCACCTCATCAGTGAGATTATAAAATCCAGATGAGGTGCACAACTGGGGTCAGTGTGTGATCTGCTTTGGGGCATCTGCAAGACAGAATTTACAATAAATCTGGTCTGAAACATGAAACGTGCAGGGCGCACATCAGTTGTCAGCAAATGTGAAAGATTGAGGGAATGGACCCAGGACCCAGATGTGTTAACTGGACTGGGGGTGGGGGTGATCTTGGCCTGGCTTTAAACATTATAATAACATTATAATTTTCTGTTTTCCACAAACTATTACAATATTTTTTTTTGACTTTTTTATCAGAATTCAACTCCAATTCAATTCCAGTGGTTCAACATTAACATAAAAAATATTCAAGTAATATGCTATGTAGTTTAAAAAACCGCCAACAACAACAAATATTTTTGTTGTTGGGTTCTTATCATTATCATTGTCCTTTGTGAAAATTATATTGAGAAGGTTGAACATAGAAAAGACAATGTTGTCTGAGAGTTTACACTTTAGCTGCATTCATTATGAAACTGTAGCACATTATTGGAAAAGGTGAATTTTGAAGACTTATATAGTATAAAGTATAGAAAAAATATATACTTAGAAAAATATATACTTATTTTTTCTGAAGGTGAAGCAGGAATACAAATAATTCATAACGATCTATTTTTCAGGAGCAAAACCTGCTTTATTCTGTCCCTTGCATTTTGGTGAGAAATAATTTGCGGAAAAATGAATGCATTTTGGTGGGCCGAGATTTTGCTTTAGCCTCGAAACTATTATGGACATCAGGGCTCTAGACATGGGCAGGGGTGACTTGCCCATCCAATCAAAATTAGTTAAAGACAGAGGTATGCAGATACTAGTTCCACGAATTTAAAAAATATATATACTCAATTACTCTCTTTAAAAGGTTTCTTATATATTTAATTTTATGTTTTATATATATATATATATAAACTCTCGCCTGTTCTATCAAAAAGTATTTGATTTTATCAAGCAGCCCAATGCATTTTTTTTTACATTGTCAAAAGTAGTAAAATTGGGTGGACAATCTACCCAATCAGGCAATACTGCTCGGAGGGGGATTTGCTGTGGTTTATTCTGGCCACCCCTAAAAATTAGTTTGCAGCATCACTGTAGAGCGAAAGGTAATTGTATAAAATAAAACTGGTGGTTCAAAGGGCGCCGAGTTGTTCACCTAAAGACCAGGAAGACCTGGGTTCAAGCCCCTTCACCGCTAGCCAGCCACTGTTGGGTCCTTGAGCAAGACCCTTAACCCTTTTTGCTCCTGTATCATAGCTGACCCTGTGCTCTGACCTTAAATTACCAAGATGGGATGTGCGAAGTAACAAAATTCACTGTGCTGTAAAAAGTATATGTGATGAAATAAAGGCAGTAGAAGTTATATCAGTTTAGACGAGGATCGTTTATTGACTTAATACTCTAAATGTATTTATTTATTTATTTGCAATGATTGTTACCCTAACTTACATATTTGCTGTTACCTTGATTTGCATATTTGCTATTTTAATTCCATCCTATCAACCGATATCTTTTCGATTCCCTATTAATAATATAGTTTATTTTAATATATCATAGTCTATTCCGGCACGATATATTCCTATTATTTCTTATTTCTATTTCATCGTCATTCCGTTGTTTTCTTTTTCTTTTTTGGTTTCTCCAATCTTCTTTTATTCTTGCATAAGCACAGACAGTCATAAAAAGCATTTCACTGCATGTCGTTCTATTTATGATCAAATACACTTTGAATTTTAATACAGAATATTTCTGAAGTTAGTCATTTCACAGGAAATAAAATACCAATTTAAATTTTAGATCAGTAAAAAAATGAGTGATATGACAGGCTTGGACAGGATAACTGTAATTTTCCAGAGATATTCTGGTAATAATGATATTATTACCTCTATATATAAAACTAATGCAAGGAAATACTGAAAAATTCAGTGCGTAAAGTGTTTGTCAGTCAAGACGGTGTTACTATAAACCTAAACCCCCGTCATATCTGTCCTTACAAATCTGTCCTACAGACATCACCTCAGTTCCACTCGCCTGGGGTGCCGAGCTGCTCCAGGAAGTGTCACATTGCTCCACTGAAATAAAAGTAACCTTTCTTTTATATTCCTCCAAAGTACTGCAAGTGTGTGTGTGTGTGTGAGAGAGTGTGTGTGTGTGAGTGTGTGTGTACCTCAGAATAAGGCTTTGCATGGATTACAGTCTACTCATTTTATTAGAGTGAATCAAAACAAGAGTGTGAGCAAATACAAAGCCGTCATGCTGCATATAAACTCCTGCGCATATCATTTTCTGAGCAGAGCTGAAACTGCACTCAGGAGAACTCAATCTCCACCTCGGGGCTGGATCTCTTTTTTCATTTCTTGATCACAAGAAATATACTTTGGGTATATTTTGTACTGAAATACGACATATTAAGGATTTTAAAAAAGATGTAAAACATCCAACCTCCCACCACCACTCCACACACACACACACACACGTATATACACACACACACATATGTTTAGTATAACCGGAATATGGATTTGTTTTGCTGGGAAATGTCATCTGAGCAAATTTCAGTCATGGCACTGCAGCAATATGTGGGATGGTAAAGAATAAAGAAGATTTTGGTCGCCGTCTGAATTTCCCATCCTGCTGCGTGATACACTGTTCTGTTTTGAGTGCATGTTTGGGATTATAGTGTTAGGAAGAGTTTGACAAACGCACTTAGCTTAATGTGTTTAACAAAACCCTTATGTTTAACACAGGAAACAATTTCAACAACGACGACAAAAAAAAATGTTTAAAGTAAAAAAAAAAAGTGCAATTTTATAAGAACATGCGGTATTTACTTTTAGACCATTTGGCAGTCGTCCTTATCCAGAGCGACTCACATTTATATTCATTTATACAACTGAGCACTTAGGGTTTAAGGACCATCCTTAGGGGCCCAGCAGTAGTATATTAGTGGTGGCGGAAATAGAACCCTGATCTTTTAATTTGAAGTCCAACCCCCTAACCAATGAGCCAACATTCTGAGGTCTGGTTGGCCAGGAGATTGTTCTACCGATGTGCCCTTATCTTAATGTAATAATAAACAAATAAAAAAATGATGATGTTTTAAAAGACTAAATAATTGAAATAAACGTTGCTAAATGATTATTTTTCCCAGCATGATCCCAAGTAGCTGTTTGTAGGTTTCATTTATCTTCTATACCTGCTTATTCCCTAATTCAGGGTCACGGGGATCTGCTGGAGTCTATCCCAACCATCTCTAAAAGGGTAAAAGGCAGGAGGGGGACACCCTGGACAGGTCACCAGTCCATCACAGGGTCACAAACACACTCACACTAGCTTCTATGGGCAATTTAAAATGATCAATCAATCTAGCATACATGTTTTTGGAAACATGTGCAGTAACATGCTATTCTTAGGTTTATTATAAATATATTATTATTATAATTATTATTACTATTATTATAATCATTATAATTCTAGGTTCAACTTCTGCAGTCTAAATTGTGGTACAGTTGGAGAAAAATGCATGAAAAAACAACAACATAAAAACATCTACGCAAATTGATATAATAATAATAATAACAATAATAATAATAATAATAATTATAAAACACTAGTTTACAATAAAAAATAAATATAAAATCTACGCAAAAACTGATATGATAATAATAATGTTAATAATGTTAATAATAATAATAATAATAATAAAGCACTAGTTGAATTATTTTCAGATAATATCTGTCGAACCTGCAGCAGGGCTGACCCAAAAGTGCCCCCCCAAAAATTGCTGTGTCGACCATACTTAGCTTTTACTCCATTTAATATATATCGTGAATAATATATACAAAATAAAAAATATTGTTAACATTTTTAATTGTAATAAAAATGAGAATCTTTAGTTTGATGTGTTTTTTTAATGAATATAAACCAGTTTCTTTGATTGAGAGGGAAGTGGTGGCGCAGTGGTTATGGTGTATGACTGCTAACTGGAAGATCGGTGTTCCATTCCCAGCACCACCATGTTACCACGGTTGGGCCCCTGAGCAAGGCTTAATTAAGCAGTTGCTTAATTGTATAGAAGAGATAAATGTAAGTCGGTTTATAAGGGCGTCTACTGAATGTTGTAAAAAATTCGTTTTTAGCTTTTTTAAAAAGGGTAAATTGTGCGTTAATTTAATTTACGTCCGCTAATATGTGACGCTTGGCCATTAGAACCGTATCACAGCATAGAATCGTCAATCTGTTTTGTTTTTGATGCGACGGTATCGTGGTGATAATGATTAGTTTGGGATTTTCTTGTTCACTTTACAGGAAATGAGCTGATTGTTATTGATTTTGTGCCCTTTCATTGGAAGCTGCTTTCCCCTTTATGTTAGTTAGGGTCTGGCGCTGGCTTTGACTTGCTCTATCCTAAAATCCAGTAAGCAGAAATTTGTATATTAAAACATATTTCAGAACAATCAATTTCAGAACAATCATAGCCATTTTATGTTCTACAAAAGTTGAAAATCTGTTCCTTTGATGGCGGCGTAAAGAAATTAAAGCATCCGCATCGCCTCTTGGACACCTTTTTAAATTTTATAGTCCGATTTTCCTCCAGAGAGCAACAAGCAAGCTTGGGCCCTGATTAAATAAAGCGTCCATGAGCACATGAAAACAGGCGCAGAGGGAAAATCACTTCCCCACCTGTGAGTGAACCGGCTTTCGCGGCTTCCTGCCAGTTCATATTGCCTGCACGATGCGTAAAATTAAACTTCCAGAGGAAGTAGCAGGACGTGCTGTGAAATGTCAAAAGCACTCGAACGCCTCCTTTGGGAATGAAGGACCCATTCATTTGGATCCCAGACAAACTAACATCCTCGTGTGTTTCCTGCGTCACTGCCAAAACCGGTGAAGACTACATGCACTTTTTCTTCTTTCCGCTGACAAGAACGTATCGCCTGAGACATTTTACAGTCGCTCCGGAGACTGAAAATCCCACCAGGCCCATTTTTTTTTAATAAATTCAGCTCAGTGTGGTATTTATGGCAAGATAAAATACACCCAATGATGTTTTGTGTATAAATACTGATGTAATCGTATTAGTAGATGGCAAAAAAAAGCACAGCTGGACAATAACCATTAAACAAATACGCTGACTAGAAATCCTCCTTTTTTTATTTCTCTTTTTTTTTTTTTTTGTTCTCCTGAGCTTCGCATCGTTCGTGTAAATCTGTGTATCGAATCGAATTACCCACGTGATTATTCACATCCTGGTTTGCTTTGTCTAATTTTACGGCAGAACCCGAACACCTGCGATCGCATGTTTCTTTGTTCGATGGGAAAAACCTGCTACGGATTTGAGGTTCTCAGGTGTGTGTACAAACATTGTAATTATGAGCAGTTCACACATCTGCTGTTCGGATTTAATCTCACTGAGCGAGTTTTTACTCTCTGTTTGGCTGAGGTGTGTGTCTGTGCTGTGTGTTTTTATTTGTGTTTGTGTGTATTTACAGTACTGTGTGTATCGGTAGTGTGTACAGGGTTGAAAATGGTATTGCAAGAAAAGTAATTAGTTATAGTTACTAGTTAGTTTTTTCAAAGAGTAATTGAGTTAGTAACCAGGTTACATCATTATAAAAGTAATTATCAAGGAAATTAATTATTATTTTTTAAATAATTAATTATAATTATTGCGTTACTGTTTAAAAAAATCTTTAAATATGTTGTATAACTTGGATAGGTTACATGAATGAAAAATGGATACTTAATAAAATAAATAATAATAATAATTATTATTATTATTATTATTATTATTATTATTATTATACAACACTAATCTACACTATTTTAATGTTGTGGTGTCATGTGACCATGTCAGGTGATCCATTAGATTAGAATTACTTGCCACCGACGAGTCTCTTTCTTCCTGGTCATAAGTTACAGGTTTCATGAACAGTTTTGTCTTTAACCTCAATGAAAGGAAAATAGTGTTTCTACTTCCTGTTTGTGAAATTTACCTTTTAACTCCTTGGACTTGACATCGTTCTGAATCCTGTAGTACATCCCAAACATACTATACAAAAACAGACTTTTTTAACAGCCAGAAACGACGTACCGACCTAAACGTAGTATGTACTTAAGTAGTGTGTGATTTTGGACGGCGCTGTTGTCGTTGGTGTGCATGTTTATGTGTAAACACCTGTACTTCCTGTGTGTCTGTTGTGTGTATCCTTATTGTGTAGTATGTATCTGTAGTGTTTAACTGTATTGTGTGCCCTTATTGTGTGTCTGTTGTGTGTATCTGTATTCTGTTTTTTAGTATGTATCTGTGGTGTTTAATTGTATTGTGTATTTGTAGTGTGTATCTGTAGTGTGTATCTGTATTGTGTATCTGTAGTGTGAATTTGTAGTATGTATTTATTGTGTTAAGCTGTATTGTGTATCTGTAGTGTTTAGCTATATTATGTAATTTTCGATGTATCTGTAGTGTTTAATTGTATTGTGTGTCTGTAGTGTTTGTCTGTATTGTGTGTTTGTAGTATGTATTTGTAGTGGTTACCTGTATTGTGTGCCCTTATTAGGTGTCTGTTGTGTGTATTTGTAGTATGCAAGTGTTTAGCTGTATTGTGCATCTGTAGTGTATTGTGTGTCTGTAGTGTTTGTCTGTATTGTGTGTTTGTAGTATGTATCTGTAGTGTTTAAATGTATTGTGTATCTGTAGTGTTTATATTTTATATGTCCTTGTTAGCGTATAACTGTAGGTTTTTATATATAGTGTGTATCTGTAACTCGTATCATTGTCTGGTATCTGTGTTTTGTACGTCTGTAGTGTACCTGAGTTGTGTATCTTCGACCCTCTAACTCCCTGTCCGAGACCGGCGCTCTTTTTTCTCGCCTCTGAGAGTCTCATCTTTTTCTACAGTTCTGATATTTAATGGAATGCGCCGTGTTTCAGTGAGAGGGGAAGGGAAAGGGCGAGTCTTTGTTCCTGGGAGGAGACGTTTATACTCCGAGTCTAATCAAGCTGCCCTACTTTCCTCTATTATACTCCAACTCTCAGGACAGCATCTTAATCTGCTGACTTTTCGCCGAGTCGCGCTCAGGGGCCACCGGTGTGCAGCCGTCACCTCCGAACAGGGATTTCTCAGCCGCTGGGAGAGAATTCGACCGCAGTGACTCTTTTGTTAGAGTTAGAAATAGATCCGTTTTTACATTAGTGTATCTTTTATGTCAGCATCTTTATGTGCCTTATGAAAGGTCATTGTAGATACATTCAGCATGAGCTACATTGTCTGCCTCAGGAACAATTGTACAAGTATTAAAGCTGAATGTTCACCTGGGGGCGCTAAAGGGAAAGGTATTTAATTCATTTATTTATTCTAAAACTCTGGGGTTGAACAGCTTGTATGGCAGAAGGAGGTTATTTCAGGTGTAAAAATGTTTAATGCAGTTTAAACGAGTGTGTTTTCAGGTGTCTTCGTATTTAAAACAACACATTACCGCATTCAATTCTCTGCTGTGTTGCTTTTTTTATAGCTTATTGGAATTTTAAAAAATGAGTCCAAAATTGAAGAGCAGAATTTTTAAATGCTTTGTGCCGCTAAAAATCTGAAGTCATACTTTTTTTAACCATTTAACTTAAAAGCTTGCAATCCAAATTACATACAAATATCAGAATTTATGAGGTGAAATTATAATAATTAAAAAAAAAAAAGTATATAAATATATGGTTTGCACTGTTGCCTGTTGCCTCACAGCAAGAAGGTCCCAGGTTTGATTCCCAGGCAGGGACCTTTCTGTGTGGAGTTTGCATGTTCTCCCTGTGTTTGTGTGGGTTTACTCCGGGTTCTCCAGGTTCCTCCCACAGTCCAAAAACATGTATGCTAGATTGATTGGTGATTCTAAATTGCCCATAGGAGTGAGTGTGAGTAAGTGTGAGTGTGTGTGACCCTGTGATGGACTGGTGACCGGTCCCGGGTGTCCCCCTCCTGCCTTTGTCCCTTTTAGAGACGGCTGGCATAGACTCCAGCAGATCCCTGTGACCCCGAATTAGGGAATAAGCAGGTATAGAAGATAAATGAATGAATGAATGTAACAAGAATTAAACTGCGACTAAACAGACCAGTTTATTTTGCAGGAATGACAACAGAGGTCAAAGGCTGGGTTTTAGGCAACTTTCACGAACAGAAAGGTGCAGTATATTTACAATAGTGACTAAGATAGAACAATAAGCCTTAAAGTAAACTAGACCAACACGATTCTTAATCCAAACAACAAATATAAACTTGAAAAGAAATAAACATAAACAGACTCACAAACAGCGATACAGGACAAACCGGAAGACAAAGACAAAGTAAAACACAAGGGCTATAAATACACACGACTAACCAATAGAAACAAGACACGTGGACAAGGGGGTCATCATGGACAGGAACACATAGGGAACAAGGATCACGTGACAAGAACAAAACAGGAAGTTAACAAAGACATAAACAAAGAACACAAACTGGAAACATGAACAAAAAATAAAACAAAATCAAAAATAAAACATGAAACACAAAGATAAAGATAAAGCAAGAACATGAAACATAATCCTTACAAGAACAAGCGTAGAACTTGGGAAACACAGGATTACCGAGAAGGCAAGTAGTGCAGGAAGCAACTAGGGACACAGGGGAAGTCTATGTGTCTGGAACTCTCTGGGAAGCATAGAGCATGGAATCTTTTGACGCTTAGGAAGCTCGAGAACCAGGAGACATGGGTGTGAGACCTTCTACCAGCATTTTAGACGAGTTGCTGAACAAGGGTGAGTGAGCTGTTTAAATAGTGAGGGTAAGTGTGTGTTAGATGTGCGTGATTAGTATTAGAGTAGCGGTGGAACCTGGAGTGTCCGTGATGCCTTCTATACAGGAGGTGTGTCAATAACACAAAATCAGAAAGACCCTTTTAATAAACAATAAGTATAGATATATACGCTTATTTGGGGATCTGCTGGAGCCCATCCCAGCCACCTCTGCAAGGGCAGGAGGGGTACACCCTGGACAGGTCACCAGTCTATCACAGGGCCACACATACACACAATTTAGAATCACCAATCAACCTAACATACATGTTTTTGGACTGTGGGAGGAAACCAGAGTAAACCCACACAAGCACGGGGAGAACATGCAAACTCCACACAGAAAGACACCCTGGCCGGGAATCGAACCCAGGCCTCCTTGCTGGGAGGCAACAGTGCTAACCACTAAGCCACCGTGCTTTATTAAGTTTTACCGAAGGTCAGTGTGTTCTGCGTTTAGATAGACAGAACATTTTTTTTAAATAAAAAAATATGCGAAATTGTAGATATATTGTAATGCCCTGAATTGTAGATATATAAATTATAACTTTGCATATTTTTTTCATTTATTGTTCTGTCTATCTAAACGCAGAACACACTGACCTTCGGTAAAACACAATAAAATTATAGCATCCGATGGCGGTAGGTGTATAAATGAATGTACTGAACAGATCACTGATTTCGGTGCTTATATATCTCCTCTAAAGATGCTGAAGTCAGTCTACTTTGTCTCATTTCTCCAACACAGCCTCTAGCTTGTAATGTTTTTCCACATAAAACCGTACTACACTGTTACTAATAGAGTTACTAATAGAGTGAGAAAAATAAGGGGTGGGGTTGTGAAGGTGATTTGCATATTTATGCGTGTTTTAAAGGAAAAAAAGTACTTCTTCAAAATGGTCCTTACTGAGGTGATTTATGCAGCCCATTTAGGTTTATTTCCTAACATTCTTTCTTCATTTCCCTCATATATCCGTGATGGCTAAAGTCATCTGCGTTCATCTTCAGCCAGCCTGCAGGGTCGATTAAGCAGAAAAGTCCAAGCGCAGAAAAACTACTTACGTCTTTCGGCTTGTTGGAGTTGCTTGAGCGCTTTCAGAGCATGTAAATACCTCCTTTCAAATCTATATATGACTTGTTCAGGAAGACTTCTAGCGTTTGTAAAACACTAAAGAGTTCCTTTCACATCGATCTCACAAGAATAAACACGATCGAAAATAGATAAAGGGTAAAAAAGAGATAGATAGGAAGGGTTTATGTTTAAGTGTGAGAGAGTTCTAAATAGTTTTATCTCAGGAAAAGGCTAGCAAGGTAATTCTCTACCAAAGCAGTAGTCAAGTTCCACACGCCATTAATTACCATATGCAAGGGGTCCAGCAGAAGTCTTTCTGTTTGGAGTTTGCATGTTCACACCGTGCTTGCGTGGGTTTACTCCGGGTTCTCCGGTTTCCTCCCACAGTCCAAAAACATGTATCTTAAATTGATTGGTGATTCTAAATTGCCCGTAGGAGTGAGTGTGGTTGCTTGTCGGTATGTGGCCCTGTGATGGACTGGTGACCTGTCTGGGGTGACCCTGCCTTTCACCTGATGACAGCTGGGATAGACTCCAGCAGACCCCTGTGACCCTGATTAGGAATAAGTGGGTATAGATAATGGATAGATGGATGGATGGATAGATGGGGGAAGTGGTAGTACAGTGGTTAAGTTGTTGGACTGCTAATTAAAAGATCAGGGTTCGATTTCCAACACCACCGCCCTTAACCCCTAATTGCTCAGTTGTATAAATGAGATAAATGTAAGTCACTTTGTATAAGAGCGTCTGCCAAATGCCGTAAATGTGAGGTTTATTTTTTTTCTATTTAGAGATACAAGCTATAGAACACCTTACCTATGCGTGTGAAAGCAAAAAAGACATGGACTGTGTCCAAAATTCCTTTTACTTCCTTAGAAGCTAGTATGCTAAAAAATATTCCAGATCAGCGGTATGTCAGAATTTATAGTATGAAACAGTAAATGAAATGTACCCTGACCTACTTCCTCCGCCCGGATTCTATGCATCCTTAAGCGGTAAGAATACATTAGAGACTTTAGTATCCCATGAGCCCATGGAGAGACAACTTGTCATATTTAAAAATGATGGACAGCTGAAATAAGTCGTGTGTGTTCTTTCTTGTGACAACGCACGTCACATGACAAAGGCAATATGGGGAATGGAGTATGTTCGAATTTCCTTTAATTATACCTTATAAAACAGATTTGGGTATCTATAAATCTTTGTATATATAACTGGTGCAGTTTGACTTCCATGTCTAATGTATTTAGCTACGCTTGTGCAGCTGTATATGTACAGGATTACTGCGTTTATTAGGTCCAGTGTAAACGGCAGGACTAAATTACTATCAAAGGATTATGGGTATTTTCCCAGGCCTTAGTTGGATCAACAGTGGGTTTGGCTGTAACGCAGTCTTCCATTTTTAGGGCCAGGAGCTTAGTGTATCAGGGGATAGATTTGGTGCTTCTTAGCATTTGCTATATGTTTGTGAAACACTAAAAAGTTCTTCTCACACCAACCTCGTGAGAATGGACAGGATTGGAAAAAGGAGATCAAGATGGAGTGTAAGGAAACATTAGGGATTTAGATAACTTCTGGATAGTTTTACCTCAGAAAACCGCTAGCAAGCTAACAAGAATTAAATAGAAATCTATGGGTAATGGGGATTTTTCTTTAGTTGCTCCAAAACTTTGGAATTCCCTGCCTACCAGATTAGGCATGCAGAATCCCTTAGTGTATGTATTAATATATATATATATTATATATAATACATAGAGAGAGAGAGAGAGAGAGAGAGAGAGGGAGAGAAAGAGAAAGTGGGAGTTTTTTCCTCTGTGGTTCCTGGTTAAAAAACAACATCACTATTCATCAGAAATGCAAACATGGCTGTGAATCCTGACTTCCACAAGATCTTAAACAAACTCTTGGTTGATTTGACAGATTGTAGTGCGATTCCAGCCTCTTTGGACTAATCGCTGAGCCCTTGATAGCAAGCTTCAGCAGATCTATTTGGGAAAGGTTAGCTGTTAGAAAATTACTTCTTCCCATTTATTCATCTAATGTCACGTCCTCAGAGAAATAAATCGAGCACAGAAGAAAGAAGATAAAGATGTTGAGAGGAGACAAATATAATAATAAAATAGTATGAACCTTTCAGGCTAAATCAACACACACTTGTGGTTGTAAATCTGGTTCAATTAGTTGAAATTGAATCAAATTACCTTTAAGAAATTGAATTCTCTAGAAACCATTTTTTTTTTATTAATTTGAGGTATTTATCATGAGAGGGTAGTAGATACATAGGAAGCAGGGTGGGAAAAGAGGGATTAGGAAATGTCTTTTCACATTGTGAAATTCATTTCTTCGCATATCCCATCCCACCCTGCACTCTGACCCCCATAAGTTGGCTATGATACAGCGCCCCTGGAGCAGGAAGGGTTCGGGGTCTTGCTCAAGGATCCAACAGTGTCAGACTGGTGGCCGTGTGGCTTAAACCCAGGTCTTTCCGGTCTTTCAATCAACAACTCAGCCCCTTTTAAGGTCACAAGCCGATATTCGTACCCGGAACGCAACAGTGCTATATAACTAGCTAAATATTAGTAGTTATTATTCAATATTAGTAGTTTAAGATTGACAAAATTTTATTTAAATGTATTTTTTTAAAATTTATTTTATTTGTGTAGCGCTTTTAATAATAGGCATTTGTCCCCAAAGCAACTTTACAGAAATATAATAAATTGAGAATATTAAATGTTTACCAAATTTATATCTGAACACATCTTATTAATGGTCGGCAAAACAATGATCTTTTTAAAAGGTGATAAAAAGTTATAAATATTTTTTTTTTCTAATAGTGTGTTAATTTTTTTATTCGTTTACAGACACAAATCTGATTCATTTCCACATATGAACGAAGCCTAAAACCGATCGGAAAATATCGGAATCAACGTGCTTTTTTTCCTGCTTACATGATCAACTGTCATATCCCATCTGTAAATCGGGTGCAAACATAAATGTTTACAACATACAAAACATGTGTGAGTGTGTAGTCAAATAAGGTGTTTCTTACCATGTTAGACATCTCTACACCTCACCATCTCACAGATCTGCCTCAATCTGTACATTTGTTTCTTTCTCTGTATAAAAAAGTCTATTTAAATGTCCATTATAATGCTACCACATTAATTTGTCTGTAAACATATATATGTCATCTACACAACGCACACTTTTTGCAGAACAAAAACACCGAAATAACAAAACAAAAAAAAGAAAAAAAAAAAAAAACACGGTGCATACAATGCACAATAGGCACACCTGCACATTACTTGCTGTAAATACTTGCACAGACTTGCACATACTCACACAGTCTTATTTATTTATGTACATAATTACGTCTGCATTTGCACAGTTTTGGTAGATGCTTCTGGTAGATGCTAAACAGCATTTCGTTGCTATGCACTTCTATCTGTCTGTCTGTCTATCCATATTTAATATTTGTTTATATTCAGCAAACACACACATATGTGAAAGTAATAATCTACTGTAGTAAATAACAGTGTATAATTTAACAGTGTATATAACAACAGAGTATGAATATATAAATATATGTTTTTCATAACTGGTTAGTACATTTTAATAAATTATGCTCTATGCTAATTTTGTAGTTAAATTTGTCTTATGCTAATTTTTATTTAAAAAACCCTCTAATTTCGGATATTTTACAGTTTTTGCACTTTTTGGCCGCATTTTTACTGCATGTATCATGTGACCTAATTCAGATTTTTTTCCTCCAATGTGGCACAGATGGGATATGACGATCGATCATGCAAACAGAGAAAAAAAAAAAAAGCACATGGATTCTGATATTTATTAGATCGGATTCAGGTTTCATTCATGTGTTCGGAAACAACAAAAACGGGATATGTTTTAGAATCAACAAACGAACACACGTTTATGAACAAACGTTCATTCTAAACATCTGCACATTTTCACATCTATTTAATACGAAACTAAATAAACTGAACAGCAATTTCTGTATTTATACGATCTGCATACAACAATTCGGACACCTCGCTTTAAATACTTGCACATAGTCTTATGTACTAATGTACATACTTACTTATCTGCATTTGCACAGTTTTTACTATTTGCACTTGTGGTAGATGCTAAACAGCATTTCATCTATCTATCTATCTATCTATCTATCTATCTATCTATCTATCTATCTATCTATCTATCTATCTACCTACCTACCTACCTACCTACCTACCTACCGTCCTATCTATTGTCCTACCTACCTAAAGTTTTTTTGACACCTGACCATCTACACAAAATGAAACAATTATTTTATTACTAGCTAAAAATGCATGTACATAAACATAAAATAAAAATAAAGTAAATTTATAAAGGAGCTGATCTTAAAAGGTAGAAAATAAAGAAGGAGTTTAACTGTTAGAAAAACATCTTTGTAAATTCATTGTACAAACATCTTTGTATATTTCATTGTAAATGACAGGTGATGTGACATTAATGTCCATCACAGAACTGAGATTGACTTTACTTTTCTTTAACCTGTTTAATATAATCAAAACAGAGAGACTTGGAGGAGACGGGATGTAAAAATTTGCCAAGTAGTTTAAATTCAGCGTTTTTTTTGGCTTCGTGTCAATCAGATCAGCAGAAACAGGAAACAATTGCTGGAGTCGGTTTTTTTCATCTGATCCTTTTTTACTCTTACTTGAGTAATTATTTCCATAAGTACTTGTACTTTTGCTTGAGTACAGATTTTGGATACTCGACCCTCCTCAGATTAAAACTCACTAAGTTTAATTAACATCTGTAAATTAAGAGTCAAGTCTGTGCAACTGTGTAGTTTATTATGTATTAATATTGTTAACTTAAAATCATTTTTGTCTGTAATTGAATAAAAAAAAAAATTGCTTCACTATCAAAAAAAAAAAAAGAGATATTTATAACTAAGCAATCGAAGCACCAAGACTGCAACACGGCCTCCCCTCTTTTTTCCTCCGCCTAAAGAAAGCATTGTTTTTGTCGACCTTTTAATATGGTGGGGAAGCAAAATACTGACTAATCGTTTTATTGCATTTATTGATTATGGTGCCTTTTTTACTTTCTTTTCCGTTCAGTTCGTCCACCTTGGGCTGTTTTGCTGTGTATAGAGTAAATGCAGATATCAGATACGGGTCAGTTTTAAAAGCTGGTTTAAGCAGGTCGTGAAAAAAAAAAAAATCAGATAAAGCCACGAAATCGGAATTGGGCTTGAGGATCTGCAGTGTAAAAGCAGCCTTAGTGTCTGAAAAGTCTTCTGACGGCACAGACTTTATTAAAACATTCATTTGAAATGACTCTGGAGAAGTCGTAGCTCAGTGGTTAAGGTTTTGGACTGATACCTGAAAGACTGGGGTTTGATTCCCAGCACCAGCAAGTTGCCATCATTGGGCCCCTGAGGAGGCCCTTAAACCCAAGCCAAGGCTCAGGTGTATAAAATAGATAAATGTAAGTCGCTTTGGATAAGGACGTCTGCCAAATGCTGTCCATATAAAAATTCTAAAAATGGTGTAAAGTGCTAAAAAAACCATTTGATTGGCAGTGTAAACTTTTTTCCCCAACTTTTTAGAAAACTGAATGTGTGTAATTAGAAAAGAATCCATCTTTCTAACCTGTAAAAATTTTACACCAATAATGGATTGTGGGTAAATACACACTTTTATACGTAAGGTAACTTTCAGCTGGTATCATAAAAAATTATCCGATTGAAATCATTTAGAAAGTGTAACGATTAGACGAATATTCCGGATTTTGTAACAAAAAATTGGTGTGTTAATAGAATGCTAACAATCCACCCACCCACTGGGACTCCTTCTCGGAACGTCTTGCGAATTTTCGAGATATAGCCTTCGAAAAACATTTGCATATACACAATGAGATGGCTTCCTACGTCAGGCCAAGGAGAACGCCGCGGGCACTGGAGACGGTGACCAAAACACAATAATTGTGAGTCAAATTCTTCCTGACACTGATCCTGTCTTGTATCGGGAGGGGAGGGGGGTGGTGGGTGGTGTGTTCCCGAATCTCAGGCGTCCCTCTAACGGCTTGTTCCTGTCACTCGCTGCTTCTGCTGCTGTGTAATTCTCCTCGCTCCTATGCGATGTACCGTAAGTTCTCAGAGACAGAATCTGTCTGTCACCTTTCACTCATTTTCACATTAATTTATTTATTTATGATCAGTTTTTTACATAAACCCACAGGATACGTATGTAAATATAGCTGTCAATAGCGTAAATCAGGACAGGAGCCGTTTAGCGAGACGCTCATTCGGAAAACAACACAACACGACACGACACGACACGACAGCATCGGCAAACGCTGTGAGACGACGTGAAAAAAACCAGAAGTGACTAGATGTAACCGAGATGCTAAACAGAACAACCGTGTCGAGGGTCGAAACTAAACCTCCAATTGAGTGACATTAGTGTCAAGATCTCTGTCACATCATCTCGGGTGATGTTCTCGCATAACCATGCAGAAGAAAAAAAAACATTAACTAAAAGCCCAACCAGATCCTGCATCATGCTGATCTCTATACGGTGACAGGATGCCATGCAAAGCCTTAGCATTTCCTCCTTTTTATTCCAGGCCGCCATTTTAAGGAAAGCGCTCGGCGGAATATCCAAAATGTCGGCGTGACATTTATTTCAAAAGCCCAAATAGCGTCTCTCTCTTTCTCTCTCGCTCTGTTTTTCTCTCTCTTTCTTAGTTTTCTCTCAGTTTTTTTATCTTTCTTTCATTTCTTTCTCTTTCGTTTTTTTTTTTTGTTTTTTTTTCGTTTTTTCCCTTTCTTTCTTTTTTCTTTTATTTTTCTTTCTCCTTTCGAGTGTTCTGTCTCTGTCTTTCTCTCTCAGTTTCTCTCTCTCTCTCTCTCTCTCTCTGTAATTTTCTTTCTTAGGGTTTTTCTCTATCTGTTTCTTTCTTTCTTTCTTTCTTTCTCTCTCTCTCTCTCTCTCTCTCTCTCTCTCTCTCTCTCCCTCGCTCTTTCTCTCAGTTTTTATCTTTCTTTCTGTTTCTCTCGCTCTCTCTCTAAGTTTCTCTCAGTTTCTCTTTCTCTCCCAGTTTGGGAGGAAAAGTTTTGGACCTGGTTTTAAACTGCAAAGCAGATGCATCTGAGGACGGTGAGATTTCTTTGCCTCCAGCGACAGAGCGAGACGTCTCCTAATAGAACTTCAGTAATTTTCTTTTTCTCAAACTTTTATTCTTTTTTATTCAGTTTTTTTTGGAGCTCTTTGGAGAAATTCTTCTGTCAGGAATGATTTAATACAAATTCTGCTGCCACTAATAGTGAAAACAGCCGGGTGTTTTATCTGTTCTTGAGTTTGTGTTGCTGAATTACAGATTGGGGAAGTTTGAAAGCCGTTACTTTCCACACTGTAGGGTTCTGTGATGAATAACTTTTTTCTGCTCGTTTATTAGGTGGAGTGTTGGTTTCCTCTCGGCGGAGGAGACGCAGAAGTTTCTCAGGTTCCGCAGAAATCTATTGCACACTCGTTCATGCAAAAACTGCTGTTTCATTACTTTTTACAGGCCACTCACCTGAACACGAATTTAAGCTTTTCAGCTTAAAGCTATCAACACACACTCGAACACACACACACACACACACACACACACACACACACTGACACACACAAGTCTACTAATAATACTTATTGTTAATCAAGGATCAAAGTCAAAAAAGCAAAAGCTGATTTATTGTAATTATGAGTCTTTATCACACACACATACGGACACACACACAGGCACACACACACAAATGCACAGACAAACAAACACCCGTACACACAGACACACACACACACACACACACACACACACACACACACACACACACACAGTTAATCAAAGCAACTTGTACCCATTATTAAAACACTTTAAGTTCTATAAATCTTTTCTTTTTTTCTTTTTCCTTTTATACAGCTTCACTGAGGGCGCCAGAACTTTTTCTTTCTTTTCTCTGCAATAATTTCAGATCAAACATAAAAGCACGGATGATGTTGTCATACATCAAAAACCAGAAAACCAAAAGGACATCAGTATAATTAACGTCTGTATGTGAGGCTATCTGACATATTTGACCTTTTTATGAATAACATTTTTCTAAATAAGATAAAAGAGTAAGAAAAAGTGTGTGTTATTAATTACACACTAAACTGAGGGACGGGAAAGGATTTTATTCGAGTGTCACAGCGCTAAAATAAAGGTTCCTCTATTTACTTTGTTCACATTTATGCTTTTTCAAATAAAATAAAATTGTACAAAAAGGAGAAAACAGACAGAATAGAAATACAATGATTAAATATAAATGCTGTGAATGCAGTATGACTGGTTCTGAATAAAGTTGGTTGTGTGTGTGTGTGTGTGTGTGTTTCACTTATTTAAAAACGTTGCGCTCTCGCTCTCTCTTTCCCTCTGTCTTGCTGTCTATCTATCTGTCTGTCTATATGCCTGTTTGTCTATCTATCTATCTATCTATCTATCTATCTATCTATCTATCTATCTATCTATCTATCTTTCCATATCTATCTCCCTGTCTGTCTGTCTGTCTGTCTGTCTGTGACAAAAAAAGGTTTTTTAGCGTTTGTATTTTCTGAAAGTCATCTGTTTAATTGCTAAAGCTAATTATTGCATTTTAATATATTAATCTAACCCTTAATAATAAATTTCTATGTTTGTTCCATTTTTTGGTATAGTATTTTTGAATAAGAAAGAAATTAAGAAAGAAAAAGATAAACATGAAGGGAAATAGGAGGGGAAACAATACAGCATAATGTATGACATGAAAGTACAGAGAGAGAGAGAGAAAGAAAAAACAGAAAGGGAGGGAGAAAGAGAGAGAGAGAAACGGACAAAGAAAGAAGGAGAGAAAGAAGAGAGAGAGAGAGAGAGAGAGAGAGAGAGATGAACGGAAAACTGCTAACGAAAAAAAGAGAATATAATTTAATTGTGCTTTAATTGTTTTGAACAATCATCGTGTTTTATAAAGCGTTTGTGTTTCATTGTATTTGTCAGTAAATCTTTCACTGGAATAAAATGAAAGAGACTCACAGGAGAAGATTTAAACAGATAGAATAAAGGGAAGGACAATCATCGGGTCCTGCGTGCTGATGTCCTGCCTGGACTGCAGTGTCTGCAAGCGGTTTCTCACAGCAGCTCAAACATTTTAGCAGAACAAATTTTTTCACAGACCTAAAAGAGTTGAAATAATCGATTCCAAGAGTGGAAAAACCAAACAAGGGGAGACGGAGAAAAACAATGGATACGGCGTGAAGAGGCAGAGCAGCATCATCTGGTGAAAAGAAAGAACAGAGTAAATGTGAGGTGACAGGCAGAGTGGGGGGCAGTTAGTCTATTGCCCTGACAATGAGCTCCCTATCCCTAAACACCACCCTGAACACTAACAGGGGGGGGTAAGGACACGACAGCAGGAGAACAGGAAGTGCCATGCAGAGGGAAAGAGAGAGAGAGAGAGAGAGAGAGAGCGAGAGAGAGAGAGAGCATTAAGGATACCTATAGATCAGAGAGTGTGTACACACTGCAACACCAACGCCGTGGAGACACACAGAGCTGCACTTTCTCACTGACTACAAATATACACACCTACGAGAAAAATACTTTAATAAATTTAAATTAATCCACCCCCAGTTCATTAACCTACCCCACACTCTCAAAACTGCCCCTCCTACTGGGGGAAAAGAAGAAGAGTTGTGTCCTAGCAGGGCAGCACGTCTCCGCATGTCACACACTAAGGGACAGTCAGTAACACACACACACACACACACAGCCCTGTTCGTCCCATATACCTTTATTTATTTCACTACTGTCTTTTTCTCTGTATATTTTCTGCATATTTTGTTTATTTGTTCCTTTGTGCAAAACTGTAACTGTAACTGTTTATAGAGAGAGAGAGGGAGAGAGAGAGGGAGAGAGAGAGAGAGAGAGAGAGAGAGAGAGAGAGAGAGATGCTTTTTTTTTGTTGTTGTTTTTTTTGGGTAATCCCAAAATTCCAAACCCTTGAAACCCTTGAATTGACAGCAAGAAGCAAGCATAAAAGAAGAAAGAGAGAAACAAAGAAAGAAAAGAGAAGCTAAAAAAATACAAAGAAAAAAAATCTAATTTCATTAATATGGTAATAATAACATAGTGAAAGGGAAGCTAGATGCGACAGAAAAAGAAAGAGAGAGCAAGAGAGAGAGAGAGAGAGAGTAAAAACTTAGCTCAGGTTTTTTTTAAATCCCAAACCCTTGAATCTTTTAAAAAAGAAAGAAAGAATGCAAAAGGAGGAATAAATTAAAAAAACAAAACAGAGGAGCTAAAATATATACAAAGGAGAAGAAAGCAAATTTAATT